>OZ014471.1:17930384-18220762 GCA_963965965.1 Trididemnum nubilum | reverse complement strand
AACGATTCTAATTAAAGTCTTAATTCTAATCTCATTCGATGAAAAAACAGATTTCATTAACTACCTTTTATAGACAATGTTATTACGCCATCGTATGTTAAATAGTTAAACTTATTGGGATTAAACAAGTTGTATTGCACCATGCTCGCTCCATATTCGAAGATTAAAAAAAAAAGTAACAAACCAACCCTGACATCATCGGGATCAAACAAGCTGTATTGCGCCATGCTCGCTCCATATTCGAAGGTTAAAAAACTAACAAAAGGTAGTGATTCACATCTAAACCTTAGATAGATTAACAGCTGTCGCGATTTCGACACGGCAGCGGAAATTCAACTACAGGAAACGTTTCAAGTTACACAGAACTTAAACGTACAAAATAGACTTCATAGCATTTAGATAATCTTTTTAGAAACTACCGGGTTATTCGCTTTTAACCAGCTACTTTGAAGCCAGGCACCTGCAGTGATTTGACAAACCACCTGCGGTGGTTCGGTACTCAGACACTCTTCAGGTCAACGCTAAGTTTCCATTCTTACAAATACACTAAACTTAGAGTTAAGAATAGATCTTGGGTTATTCACTTTTAACCAGCTACTACTTTAGATTTGAAACCAAGCAATCCACCTGCGGTGGTTCGATTCTCAGGTAAGACACTAAAGATCTTTACACTTGAAGCTAGGCACCTGCGGTGGTTCGATACTCAGGCAAGACCAAGTTTCAAACAACTAGTTAGGATTAGAGTACTACAACGCCGCATTTAGACAAAGCTGCGTTTAGATAACTTTGCGTTTAGGGACGCCGCATTTGGAGAACGCCGCAGTTGGAAGACGCCGCGGTTGGAAGACGCCGCACGCCGCCACGCCGCACGCCGCAAACGTACACGTTTTGGCGCATCTTATACTACTGCCAAAAGTAGGTGGACGGCATATGGAATAGATTTATGCCTCAGTTACTTTAATTGAATTGTTCATTTTAACTTTGTTATAACTATGTTATTTGTGGTATATAATTACAATTTTAGTACTAAAATTTGTTTTAATTTTACCTGTTTTCTATTACTATGTTACTCTTAATTTTTTTTTACTGTCCACCTACTTTTGGCTCACCCTGTATTTTAACGGCTTTAGCCAAAAAGCTAATTTTTTTTATAATCAGAAGAGACAAAGAATCTTCTTGAGAGTCCCCCAAAAGCATGGCCAAAAGTGCTAAAGCTTTTTTGCGACAACTCTAATTGCATAATCTGTGTTCAACCCATACACTGGTTACGTTGTTGCGTCCTTGGATTGAGCGCTTTACGATGATTATCTCTGCTTGTGGCTTCAAACTAGCCAGAAATTCAGTGGTAAGAAATCGAAATTCACGGGACATTGGAAAACTAGAAACTCTTAAGCAGGTGCAAATTCCTCCCGGCGCGAAGTAAATATCACAATGAAAGTGTGCGGATTGTGCAATAATTAGCGTCTAACGCTGGGTTGTGACAAGAGAATAAATATGCTATACAACAGCAACAAAAAATGCTGTAATTTTGAAATTGTTCTCATTGCGGGGAAACAAAAAAATTTTTAAGAAGTCACCATTAACATGCATCGTTCGTTTATAGGTTGGCAACTGGTAAGCTCCCATCTAGCTTTAAATAAGAAATACAAAAAGTCACTGCAGCAACGAATCGACTAAAACCAAATCAAAACAGTACACTTTGCCAAAAGTGCAATTTATCCCCCAATTTCTAAGTTTTGTGTAAATGTCACTTGTGCAATAATTGAGAGCTGATGATCGTCAGAGTATCCTTCAGTGTCAACTTACGTACGTGATGCTTTAGAGATGACTGCTGTTTGGTTATTATTGGGCACAAGATACTCTAAGTCTAGAACAATAAGTAGCCCGGTGACCGTAGTTCGTATAAGTTAGGTACTTTATCGAGTCAATTTCATCACTAGCTAGTACTGTACTCACTATTGTAGTAATATTAATACTGCAACTGCTTACTATTCTACGACAAACTTTCTCTAAAACAAACTGTAGGTCTACGGAGTTTGCGCTAGTCGCGGAAACGAACCAAATTGCTAAAAGTGATGATTTACAATCCAGTAAACGAGGTTAATCAGTCCAATTTTTTTTCTTTTAATTTTTAAAAAAGTACCGCAAAAGTACCGCGGTACTACCGCGGTACTTTTAATTTGAAAGTACCGGTACCGGTACCGCGGTACTAATTTTAGCAAAGTACCGAGTACCGGTACCGCGGTACTTTTGCAAAGTACCGTGCCCACCTATGATAGTACGGTAGCTCAGCAGTTCCAAACCAGGCTAGCTGTAAAGTAGGCCTAATAACATTGAGCAGAAACATTACTGTAATTGTAGAACGAAGCTGAGCCAACTTGCTGAATAACAAATGAAAAACCTTCTTTCATCGTCTCGTTTCTTGATATCAGTTATAGGCCTACAAAAAGTTGGTAATAGTTGTGTAAAATATGGTCTTGTATAGTTTATTTAACAACAGTAGAACACAAACGAAACAGTCCACCAACCTACCCGTGATTTCTGATTTAGTGGTAGCCTTAAGAATTGAACAGCTATAGGCCTACTCACTCTGTCATTACAATATACTGTAAGTTGCCTGTACTAACTGGACCATAACCAACTACTGATAACTCCCTGATAATTTTACATCTTGTTCTCACTTTCGTAGCCCAACATTTAACTTAAATAATGCGAACAGTACCACAACATTACAAATTCTACTAGACTACTTAATGCTAATATCTACGAGCTATCACGGCTTTGTTTCACTTCACCCCGTAGTTATTCGTTTTTGCATATTGCTAAATAAATTACAAAAAACAAATGGCAACACCCATTTCATTCAGTCTCTATTCAGTACCTTGTAGTACCTTCTGGCTTCTATAGTGCTGTCTGCTGTGGTCAGTTGGTGCGTAGTTTGTGACTAAGTTGGATTAAGCCAATTTTTTGTGATTAATCTAAAATGAAAGTAGAGTCTATAGAGGTACAATACATTTTACTAAAACAGCAAACTAGACGAATTAAAGAACTTTGGCAGCAACCAATGCGCCATAACCTACCGGTATCAGGTATTTACTTTTCTTGAAAATAAGAGAATTCTGGAAAAAGATTTGGAGCACCTCTTTATTACCTGAAGTGCTTCTTATTTCTTCAATAAAACTGATTTTTAGCTGTAACTCTTTAAGCACAAGATGCCATGTTGATCTCTGATTATTTCACCAACTGATTCCCTATTGCCTGAAAGTCAAGTGCAGTAGGCCTACACGACCCAAGATTTTAGTCAAACTGCATCTGCAGGCTTCACACGTTGACTTTCTGCAGTTATGCTCTAACATTGTGATGCAGGTCATATCCATGATGATAATGGCCTTCACCACAGTGTTTTTTATAGCCTATATATACATATTGGTACATTAAGCGCATAGCTCAGAGCTGGAGAGTGCAAACTGGCTGAATGCTTGTGTCATGTGCTACATCAGGCATCTGGCTTTCAGGCATTTGGGAATCAGTCAGTAAAGCAATCAAAATGATATCTAGTGCTTAATTAAATTTGATCAAATAGTCGTTCGTATTTTTCGAATCAGATATGGATTCATATTTTTAGTTTTTCAAAATGGATGAGGATTGCAAATTATTTGAACTACGGTAAATCAATAGGCCTATCCTAAAATCTGGAGTTGTGGAATCCAGAATTTGGATCTTGGTAGGCTGTAGAAGAATACAGTTTATATGGTAACAAGTTACAAGCGTTGTAGATCTAGCCTGTTGAATAGGCCAAACTATGTGAAAGCCTGGATCCTGGGAGTGGAATGATCATATGTAACTTTTGCTCAAAGAGATTTAAAAAGCTAATTACTCTGAAAAAGCACATCTTTTCTTCTCATTTATTTAGTAGAAATGGAAATTGTAAATTGGTTTGCAATATTGAAGGTTGTCAGCAGCAAGTAAATGATAAATTAGGCCTGCGCAAGCACATGCAAAGAAAGCATAAAGGAAAGACATGGAAACTTCCTAAATCTTGGTATAAGGATTTAGCAGTTGGTGCTGTTGTTGATGATGCAACACAAAGCTGCTCTAGCTTTGAAGTAAATACCGGTACTGGTACCAATTGGCCTACCGGTATTTCATCTACTTGTCAAAATCAAGCTACAAACTCTGTGGATTCATGCGAAACTAGTTCAAGCACTGGTAACAATTTTATCACTGCAGGTGCATATACTAATTGTAATTGTAATTGTAATTACATTTTATTCACCAAGTTGCCTTGGCCAGGAGACAGCGAAATGACCTTTCGGTCTTCGAGTCAAGCTGCCACCTGCCCATCTGTCTACCACACACGATGGAGGCTTCACACTGCCCCTTTAATTGCTGAACGTCAAGCAGGGAAGCTGTGAATACCAATTTTTATAGTCTTTGGTTTGACTCGACCGGGAATCGAACCCGTGTCTACCGCTTCAGTAGCAGACGCTCTATCCACTCGACCACTGATCGGTAAATATTCCTAATGATATTTCCTAATGATTCCTAATAATAAGAACTAATGATATTCCTATCAATGACAGTTATATGCTTGAGAATGATGATTATGATGTTGTGGTTTATCAAAACACCCTTGAAAACTTGCATTTACGTAAAGTGGTAATGGCTCAGTCACTTTGCAAATTGAAATCTGATTACAAATTATTTAACAGAGACTACCTTAAGTGCTATTCAAGAATGGGCCGAAGGCATTATAGAAGAAGGTATAAGGACTATTGTTGGAGGAGTTAAAGCTCATTTTCCAGCAATGACCCCACAGATTAAAAATGTTTTGCAATTAGGACTAGGGATGGCTAACCCATTTGCAGATGTCAGAACAGAGTTGCAGCGAAAGAAAGCAATGCCATGCCTAATAGTAAGTCTCAAGCTTCAGTTGTTCAAAATCAAATCTTAATCATGTACTTGGAGATACTATATAATATGCTAAGTATTATAAAAGAGTAGGCAAGGCCCATTTGTTCAAGTTTGTGGCTGGGCCATGCTACAAATGTCTCAGCAAGGCAAGCTGTTGGCAGCATGTGTCTGATTTGACTGGCCTAGAAATTGCACCTATAAGACTACATATGGAGAAAGCACTACCACAGGATATATCTGTTCTTTGTTTTAATTATTTGCTACCGGTATATGGTTTAGAATTTGAATTTGGGAAACTGGAAATTGGTTTTATCTTAGGGATCAGGTCTTAGGGTATGGCATAGATTGATAGAAGTTTGCAATAGAGCCATTCTGGACTCAGGACTTGTTTCTTTTAATCAAGAACTGTACTGCTAGAAAGTGGTATTTTTTACACCTGCAATGTCTTTTGGAGTTTAGTTGTTCCCATTGCCAACACTGATCATCATGTCAAATGTTGTATACTATTGTCTGTTTCTTTATATATTTCTTGAACTAATCTTATAGTGAAATTTATTTTTAATAATTAATTTAGCCATCAAAACAGTATGTTTTACTGCAAACTCCAAAAGATAGCTCAAGAAAAGGTTATTGTTGTCACACAATGGAGTACTTTCCTCTACTTGATCTGCTTCAAATGCTGCTTGAAAACTCGAGTCTTTATCAGTTGGTAAAAATATATTTGTTTTGTATACATGTATAATTTGTATATTGCATGATAATGTTTAAACATTTGTGACTCGATAGTTAGTTAGTTTGTCAGAATCTAGAACCTTCACTTGTATTCTATTTGCCTTTTTATATAGAAGTAGTGCATTTGTCAAAAACTTGCTTATTTTCTCCATATTTTTCATGGTAATATTACAAAAAGTTGGAAGCGTACATGCAGAGGTGGGCACTTGCGTCGCAACTATTTTACTTGCAATAGCGCTTGTGCCACAATTATTTTTAAGCAGTTGCACTGATGCTTGCGCCGCAAGTATTTTTGCAATTTTGAGCGCAATTGCACAAGTGCAAGTCAAATACGATTATAAATGATTGTTTTTCAATCAAATGTGATTAAAATTAAAAAAAAAAAAACATTGAGGAAGTACATAGGCGTGGTCAGGGTTTTTGAATGGGGTGAGGGGTAGGCCAAACCACAAATCACATGTAATGACGTCAACAAAATTTTTCAAAAAGAGGAACTTTTTATGGGACAATGATACCATAGAATGGAGGATCAAAAGCCAGGGCCTGTGTTGGCATATAATCTGGGTTTTGCTAAAGAAAAAAAACTTGAACCTAAAGTTGAAAAGATTTCCAAAATTGTCTGAGTTGGGAGACGTGGTGAGCAAACTAGTTTAGTCCAAATGTATTACAGAGGGGGTCTGGGGGCTGATTTTTTGGAATTTTTTTTGAAAAAAAAAGCTATTTAATGCCATTTGGATCACATTTCGCACATTTTTAGAGCCATTTAAAATAACTAAATTTTTAAGGATTGAAAGCCAATTGAAACAGTCAAATTGGTGAGTCTTCTCTTTACTTACAGATCAAGTCCAAAACACATTTAAAATCTTGAACTTGAGGGTTAAATTTTGTAATTGACTTGGCCCTGGTTGTAGAAGCAAAGTACATAGCCTCCTGCAATATTTTTAGCTCTAATTAATCAATCGAATATTTGCCTTGGGGAAATTTTGTTTTGTCATGAATACGGGTTATGCATTTAAATTGGATGGCAAAAATTTGATTTGAGGGAGCCCAGGCCACCTACCCAGTCATTAATATCAGTCTGTTGTACACGTATACTGTTGTACACGAAAATGCTTAAAGAAACTGAGACCAAAAACAACAACGCTTTCGCGTTATTATTTTTATCATTGGTGGCATTTCAGTTGGAGGTGGTTGGTTTCCCCACCGGCTACACCTAAGACGAGGTAGGTTAATAAAAGCTTCGTTATGGGAAATTCCATTTGTCTACTGCTTGCAATATTTCTATTTGATTTAAAGCAGGAGTCATCTTTTGCTGAAACATTTCTCTCTAAAACATTTTTTGCCGATTTTTCGAAAAAAAAAATTCAATTGATTAAAATGGTTGTAAAATCAAATTTCATACAGAAAAAAAAGCTTAATTGCGGTATCTTTTTAGAAATACGCTAGTCGCTTTAATACAAGCTTAAACTTGCTTTGGGCATTAACCACGTTATTTGTGGCAGTTGTTTTTTACCGTTACCCAAAAACAAAATACAACAAAAACTATTGTTTACAGCTTTTTTGCTAGTTCGGGAAAGCTTGAAAGATATTGCAAACAGAAGTGACAGCATTGGTGAAGCTCTTCTGAGTAAACAAGTTACAAAGAAAGTTTCTAGCGCCAAAATGCCGAAAACTTGAATAGTTCACTGCCGTAAGAGTGCGCCAGATGACATGATACGCATGCAAAATGCTTTCTGTAAAATATTTCTTTGGTAGCAATGTAATAATTAAATGAAAATTTAAATCAATTTTTGAAAACGTTTATTACCTTAAATTAAGCGGATCAGACGATTTTGTTGGGTATTCAAACAATACCCAGATGCCCCTCACTGGGTTCCTAACTCCACTATTTGAGAGATAATATTTTTAAATTAAACTTATAATTACCTGTCAAAAACGTGATGTATGAATGATATTATAATCAGTGCGGAAAATCCAAAAATTTTAAATTTTACAAACGGACACATCTCCGAATGGTCAAGTCCCAAATTGAACCATTCAAGATTTCATCCATTTGAAATTTTGTCCTTTTCAGGAATTTGTCTACTATTTGTTTAATTCAGGAAGATGGTCCCTCAGGGATTTTGTTCAATAATTCAAAACTGTTTGCTCATTCAAAATTTTGTCCGATTCGGGATTTTGCCCATTAATCGGGATTTTATCCATTTAATGTTAATTAGATTTATCAGCAATTTAACATACTCTACATCTATGTAACATTATTTAATTCATTGTTTCAATTCAAAGTATTATTTTAGTATTGTGTATAAAACCAACAAATAATGTCCATGTTGCCTGCATAACCAACCACTTTAAAAATTAACTGTTTAAGAAACAAAAATAAAACAACTGTTAACATCGTCTGGGAATTTACAAAGGCCCTTCTAAACCATATTAACATTAAGCTTATTGCTTAGAGGTGGCACGGGATGACATTTTTGCAACTCGGACCGCCCCTGGCTTGGAAACCGTAATTGACCCGGCTGCTCGTCATAAAAATAACGTCCAACCCGCCCAAAACCAAATCTTTTAATTAATCTTTAATCAATTCCAATCCATCACCTAACGATCCTCGCTGTAGCATCCCAAAGTGCTGTTACATTTTCTTTCTCTTTTATATTTGTACTGAAAATTTCATCTGTCCAACTTGAGAGTTCAAAGCTTTGAATTTCGGAGAACCTATTTGAGAGGGAACTTTTTAATGTAGCACCCGCAATTTTTATTATGTTTAACTGATTTTCAATGCAAAACAGTTTAAAAAATTTGATCCATCTTACTTTACTGGTTCAAAATAAGTTTCAACGTTTTGGAAAACCAATCCATTTGGGGGGAAACCAACAAGGCACCCTCAATTTCCAACGGACATTCAAATTCCAACGTTTTGAGCTTTAAAAACGTTAGCAAAAGAAGAAAAAGAAATAATAAAAACGAAAAAAAGCTAATATTAGGGTCGAGTCGGGATAAACGAACATAACCGAGAAAAGGTGATCATTGGTCAATAAAATGTTCAAAAACTTAAAATCATGTATTATAAACTAGATGGGAGTTTGCCAGCAAACCCAGTGAACGACCGACCCAAAGCTAATGCTGTGACGTTCAAAAGTACTTTTTGTCTACCGTAAAATCAGCAATTATTCAAAAATATCTGATTATGGAACCTCCAGAAAAGTAGAGTCAAAATAATTGTCCGTTAAATATCTCCTGATATCATAAAACACTGGCACCCTAAGTTGAGCCAAACAAAAAAATTGATTTTTGGGGTCCATTTGGGGGGGTCCCCGGGGAGGGTGGCACCCCCAAACTATGTTAAAATGTTTGTCTGTTAAATATCTGCTGATATCAAAACAGACTGGCACTCTAAATTGAGCCGTTCAAAACATTGATTTTTGGGGGGTCCCCGGGGGATGTGGCACCCCCAAACTATGTCAAAATATTTGTCTGTTAAACATCTGCTGATATCAAAACAGATTGGCACTCTAAGTTGAGCCGTTCAAAACATTGATTTTTGGGGGGTCCATTTGGGGTGTCCCCGGGGGATGTGGCACCCCCAAACTATGTCAAAATATTTGTCTGTTAAATATCTGCTGATATCATAACAGATTGGCACTCTAAGTTGAGCTGTTCAAAACATTGAGTTTTGGGGGGTCTATTTGGGGGTCCCCGAGGGGATGGCACCCCCAAACTATGTCAAAATGTTTGTCTGTTAAATATCTATTGATAGCAAAAAAACTATCACTCTAGCTTAAGCCGTTAAAAAAATTGATTTTTGGAACCCCATTTTGGGGGGGTTCCCGGTGGAGTTGCCTGAAAAACTTTCTGGAGAAAAAATTGCGTTTGCAGCTCAACAACTTTACACAAAAATTAGAATTCGATGTTTTGTGGTTTAGGAGAAGAAGAGCGTACAAAAATTAGAAAGAAAAAAAAAAGAAAAAAAGAAATAAACCTCATCGCGGCCAAAAGTGGGTTGGTTGGGATGAAAGGGTATCTTAAGACATACAACCCTATGAAATATTTTTCGCCGTCCTTGAGCCGTTTTTGACCGAGACGGCTTTTTACGCCAAACTTTCGGGGCGGTTTTCGGGTTCTAAAACAAAAGTCACGTGACCTATTGCCTCGAAATTTGGTACAAACATATAACTCATTAATCTCAAACTAAATCAAAATTTCATGAAGCTAGACCTAACCGTTCTCGAGTTATAAGCAAAATTCTGAAATTTCGCACTCGTTAGTTAGTAAATGGCCTAGTAAAAACAAAGGAACAGACGATGCAAGCGTTAGTCGTTCCATTATATACAACAAATTCTACAATATACAACAAATTCTACAATTATTTGGTTCCTTGGCGTCCCATAGATCTCGCGAAATTGCTAATCGATGGATGAAAATGCGCGACCGAGGAATTACTCGAACATCTTTCAATCTTCTTAAATGATGACATAAATTGTCGGCATAAATTGTGCTAAATACGACTTAATGATGTATTTATGAGTAAAATAGATGTATAGCCTTGCAGTTTTAACGATATTATATTATTGCAGCGTTAATATGTTTTTTTAACCCTGTTTACATGGAAACCCCTATCGTTTTTGGTAATAAATCCCATCAAAAAAGATCCTAACTTTGAACCAACTTGACTTTGAGTCAAAAATCATTACCAATAATCTCTAAAAATGTGAATTGGCTGAGGTAACGATATGTTTGCTGATTTTTGAGATTTTGCGGTGCCATCCTTGCACTTCTCAGATGAGAGCAGGTAGTTATTGATTTGCTTAAAGTTGCAGCGCAACTAAACGAATCTTAGAGGTAAGCCAGCGAGTTCAAAATCACAGTACGTTGAGGAGGCTGATTTGCAGTTTTAATAACTTCAGTATCTGGAGGTAATATACCGGTATGTGGAATTTTTACGAGCCAAAACAGCAAGTTTCTAAAATAACTAAATTGATTCTAATTGCATGACCTTGGTTTTACTCTCACCATGGTAGCGTTGTTACATCGTTGGTTAAATCGCTCTACAGTCTTTGTCTCAAAGAAGCAGCAAGTTAACTGAAAAGAAGGTACAGGTTTTCGAAAAACTGCACAAACTTAACTTGTTTGAGCTAAACTTGATTAAATTTATGTTAAATCTAGGGTTAATCTTGTTTTTTTTTGAAGCGCTGATTCAGTAAACAAAAATAATAATTTTGCAACAATAAATACAAATCGTCAGTAGCGTAGCCAGGGGGGGGGCGGGGGGCTATAGCCCATCCCATTGGCATGTCGACCAAAATGCAGAATGGGAAAAACACTACGTTTATAGCACTTTTGAGACCGTTAAATGCACTAGAGTAGACTAAATAGTGATTTAAAGCATCTTTTGAAACATATGTTTAAGGGGGGGGGGGGGGCTAATTTGTTAAAAATAAAACTAACAAATAAATGAAAATTTTGAAAAATATTCAAAAATATGCAATCAAATTTGATCGCAAGGATAAAAATGCTAAGCATAGATGTCATTAACAAATATACTATAAACTAAGAAATAAGGGGGGGGGGGGGGCTATTCAGTATCAGTTAATTACCAATTTCTTTTCTTTAGCCCCCCCCCCATTATTTTTCTCTATAAAATGTATACGAAATATATAACTTAGTGTGAGTTTTATTGAAGTATTCGATTGTATAATTTACCAACATCTAAATAAGAAAACTAAAATTTTACCATTAGCCACCTCCCAAATAGCACATTTATGCAACCAGTTTAATCATGTTTGCACTGCCAATTTCTAAGCCACGTTTTAAAAGCATTATTTTTTAATCAAAATAGCCCTAAAATGAAGTTATTTTTGCAAAAAAATGCAAAATTTTCGAGCGCTGGGGGCTCCACCCCCAGACCCCCAAAACAGCCTCCCCCCCCCATTGCGAATTTCTGGCTACGCGCCTGCAAATCGCCATTAACTATGCCATCAATGTACATTCTCTTGGTAATCAGACAAATTTTACTTACTATACAGGCTTCAGACCTTTTAATAAATCAAAATTTTTTCAAAATTTTTAATGCTTTCCTTTGCAAATGATAAAGGACTAAATGCGTACTTTGAAAAGAAGCAAAAAAATGTATGGCAGGGTAAGTGGGCACGTTTAAAATCACCTAAAGTCATTCGAGAGGTAAGTGTGCACATTAAAGTCATGAAAGCCGATTTTTTTTCTCTAACTTTACCAGCTTTGAGTTAACAATTTTGCTGTGATAACACGTGACGAATTTGAGGAAAAGCCTTTATAATTGGCAAATACTGTAACGTACAATAGAACCTCTTTTATATTTAGTCTGTTTCCGAATTAGCAGTTTCTACTGTACATTAGCCCGTTTTTACGTTATAAAGAAAACAAAAACAAAATTTGTTTGCACCTTCAAGTAGAAAACAGCGCTTGTAAAAACAAAGAAACTCTGCGTTTTACAAAGTTTAGATTAAGGTCTATCCAGTCTTGTCAGATTGGAACTATTGGCTCCAAATCTGGAACCAAATTCAACTTCTCTGAACCGAATTTTTTGATTTGGAACCTGGAACTATATTTAGAACTAAAATGATGCCTTTGGAACGTTCTAGAATCCATGGTTTTAAGTGCATTTTTTACGAGAATTTATTACAGAACTTTGCTCGTTTGCTCACAGTTTTAATAGTACCGGTAACAACTAGTCTGGTAACTAGAAGCAAAGGAAAGTTAGGTTTGCTTAATTGAAAAAATTGTTAAAAAAATAAATCGGCAACATTGATTGTGATCTATCATCCATGATCCATAAGCAGGGTGCCGGAGCCTTAGAGCAGTCCAGTTTTGCCGGAGCCCCAGAGCAGCCCAGTTTTGCCGGAGCTGGAGCTCACATTTAAATTCAGGTGGAGCAGGAGCTGGAGCCCTAGCAACATTACTGTAGAATAGCTCCCAACTTCAGGGGGGTCATTCCATGCTTAATCGTACGAACGTTCAGGTTCGTATTCGGCAGAGACGGTTGTGTTCGCCATTCTTATCTCCCGAATAAGAACACGAACATTCGGCAGAGGTACTCCATGCTCTGTTCGTTTTCGGCATTCGGATTGGCATTAGCATGAAACTTTCTATACTCAGTACGTAGATAATCCACCTCAATGACGACATAATACTTTGTTAACTTTGTTGCTGCCAAGCGTGTGCCGCACATTACAGAATGATTTATATTTACCGGTACAACATTTTTTTCAAAATGCCAAGAAGGTGGAGTGAGGAGGACACTAATCTTTTAGTGGATTTAGTTGCAAAAGATTATAAGTTTCTAACTGGACCACTAAACAACTCTAAAACGAAATCAATGGAGGACAAAAAATGGGCTGAATCAACCAACAGCATAAATAGTATTGGGGCTGGGCCAATTCTTGAAGTAGTACAAGTCCGAAAAAATGGTTCGATACTAAATCCCTAGCAAAAAAAGCGGTAGTGGAATTTCAGAAAGAGTGATTTGTAAATGTTTACCAGCCAGCAGTAGCTACAGAATTTGTACTATGCGTTGCCTTTGTCTCACAGCACTAGGTACGTTGTAGGTTCCGTGATCTTCATCTTCGACACTTAGGGGACTTGGTAATGTCTGAGTTCCCAAAATAGGAGTTCCATGTGGGCGGCAGATGTTGTGAAGGACACAGCAAGTTAGAGTAATCTTGGCTACTTTGGCCGGAGAGTAACACAGACTACCACCGGTATGATCTAAAACTCTCCATCTACTTTTAAGTAGGCTACGCCAAAAATCCGTTCCACTAAACAGCGCGTTTTTCTATGTAAGACGTTAAACTTTCTCTCCGCCGGCGTGGATGGGGCAGAAAATGGGGTCATTAACAATTGCTTTAGAGGGTATCCACTGTCACCCAGCAATCAGCAATTGTCTCCAAACTTTCCTCTTTCAAATTGGTCATGAATAGCAGAGGTTAACAAAATGAAAGAATCGTGGTTCGATCCAGGCCATTTTGCTACGACATCCATGAAAACTAAATTTGAATCGCAAATTGCCTGAACGTTTATGGAATGAAATTTTTTCGATTGACGTAAGCGAATTCATCTTCATGCGGAGCAACTATAGGAATGAGACTTCCATCAATACAACCAATTACGCCAGAAAACCCAGCGACTTGTACGCTTGGTTTCAAAACAACGACACGTGTTGGAGGCATAAAGATGAACGTAGGAGCCTGCTTGACCATGGAATCTGAAAATGAGGTAACAATAATTTGCTTACACTAGGCTGAAACACTTGGACAAAATCTTTACTACAGTTTTGAAAACTTCCTGACCCCAAAGTTTTCAAACAAATCAAAATTGTTTCTTTCACCGTAATGTCCCTAGAGCGACTACCCAACGGCGCCATATCATCTTTCACCAAACAACAAACGTATTTGATTTCTTGTTTGCTTATTCTAAACTCTGCAATAACTTCTTCATCCTTCCATTCAGATAAGACTTTCACTTGGTTTCTTTCCCGGCTTGAAGGTGCTCTTCCAGACATATTGTTCATAAAATAATACCTTGCAGCCATTACTAGGCTATTTTTTTATTTCATTATTCAAATTCGCTTATTTACAAAGGTGCTGGTATTCAACTGTCTAAACCCGTCTTAATTTCTAGTCTACAACCTGCTAACAATTTTATTCGGAATTTTTCCCGAATGGTTTCACTGTTCGGGAGAAAAGCAGAATATTCTTGATTTCTCCCGAAGGTTTTTGGTCGGCGTTCGTATGATCGGAGCATGGAATACCAACATTCAGGAACAAGCCGAATCCCGAAGATTTTTGTTCGTACGAACAGCATGGAATGACCCCCCTGGGTGCTCATTACATGCTCGTTCGTGTTCGCGTTCTTGTTCGTGCTCGGTTCGGGAAGGAGTTTTTTGTTCGTATTCGTTTCGAGCGAACACGAATAAGAACGTTCGGGAGAGGCATTACACGCTTCATTCGTATGCGTATTCTTTATTCGGGAGACATAGAAACGTATACTTCTATAGTGACATCACACAGTATTTTGTTGCGTGAGACAATCATTTAGAATCAGTCGTACTCGTATAGGCTCACATCATCTCGTTTGTCATCACACTAAATAGCCTAATACTTTCTGGCCTAAAAGCTGAAAATTATTCCTGAGCCGCAATGCCGAGACGTTGCACATCCGAAGAAGTAAACGATTTGGTGGAGCATGTTGAAACTCATTATGAGTTTCTAACGGGTCCACTCACTAATTCCAAAACAAAAGGTATGGTAGATGCAAAATGGCTGAAAATTACTCAGCGCATAAATGCTCTGGGTGCGGGTCGAAGCTTGAGGTAGATATAGTGAAAAAGAAGTGGTTCGACACAAAATCTATCGCGAAAAAAGCTGTAGCAGAGTACAATAAAGAAGTCCGTAAAACTGGAGGGGGTACTAATGCAGCCTCAACTCCCACGGAATTGCAATTTAGAATTGCGAGGTTTATAGGCCCGGTATTCACGGAAGGATATCCAGAAACACAAGGCTGTGATGTGGCAGGTGCTACTGCAATATTAGATTCATCGCCGCAAAGTGATGGCATCGATCAATCACCACCACTGACAAATGTGCATGAAACAACGTCGGTATCATCGCTCTCAAGTCCTATCGATACTACAATTGATTTGGGCACCAGTGAACCTCCGGCTAAGCGGCAGAAAATTAGCAAACGAGAATCTCAAAACGAAGAAATCATTCAAGCTGAGCGTGAAATAAAAAACGCAATTGTACAAATTGCAAATGAACTGCAAAAAACTAATGCTGTTTTGCTGGATATTGCCCAGGAACTAAAGCGAAGAAATCAAATCGATGAGCAATGCCGTCTTACTGCTCCACAGTAAAATCGACAACAAAACTATTTCAACGTGCCTGAATTGCACTTCAACCAATAGGCTAAGCAGAGCACGTCACTTTCTTGTGTTGTAGGCTAGTCGCGTTTTGTTTTCGCATGTTTGTGACTTTAAATAAAAGCGACAACAATTAAAATCTGAAAATTGGGGTAATTATAAATCTATAGATTCAAATAGGACAAAATTGAGTTTATTACAATGTATGTTGCAAATAAAGGTTACTGGAGAGTCACAGTTTGGAATTAAGTTGCAGGTTGCAGCATTTCAACGATTCTCATGCGGTGTTGTAAAGCACTTGTAGCGTTGGTTGGCGTTTGATCATCATCTGTTATATCCAGAGAAGGAATAGGTGGGTTTGGACCCAAAATAGGCGTTCCATTAGGACGGCAAATGTTATGAAGAACACAACACGTTATTGTAATTTTAGCCGCTTTCGTTGGAGAATTACACAGGCTACCACCAGTGTGATCCAAGATTCTCCACCTACTCTTCAATACTCCGAAAGCTCCCTCTATCAAACAACGCGTTTTTCTATGCCTAAAATTGAAATTACACTCGGCAGATGTTGCTGGGCTGGGTATGGGAGTAATCAGCCACTTTTTCAAGGGATAACCGCTGTCACCCAATAACCAACTGTCCCCGTATGTCCCCTGTTCGAAGTCATCATTTACTTGAGAAGCTTGCAATATAAACGAGTCATGGCTTGATCCGGGCCATTTAGCAACAACGTCAAGAAACACAAGATTGGCATCACAAATTCCTTGTATGTTTATAGAATGAAAGTTCTTTCGATTCACATAAGCATACTCATCTTGATGGGGGGCTATGATAGAAATATGTAACCCAACTATACAGTCGATTACCCCCCGGAAATCCTGCTATGTTATAAAATTCCCGTTTTGCTCTTCGGATGTCCATACTGTTACTGGGCATGTAAATGAAGCTGGGAGCAATTTTGACCATGTTTTCAACAAATTCGCTGAGAACTTGACTAACTGTTGGTTGAGCAACGTCAATAAAATCTTTGCTGCAGTTTTGGAAACTTCCGGATCCCAAAGTTTTTAGGCATATAAGAACTTTCTACTCAAGTGAAAGATCTGTTGATCGCCGCCCCAAAGGAGCCATGCTACTTAGCAGTAAAGAACAACGGTAGCTTATTTCTGATTTTTTAAACCTAAATTCTTTAATTATCTCTTCTTCCGTCCAGTAGCGTAGCCAGGGGGGGGGGGGCGGGAGGGGGGGAGGGCTATAACCCCCCTATTGGCCTGCCGACCAAAATGCAGAATAAGGAAAATACCACGTTTTTAGCACTTCTAAGACTCTCTTTTGCACTGGATCAGACTAAAAAATGATTTAAAGCATAGTTTGAAACGTTTGTTTGGGGGGGGGGGGGGCTAATAGACTGCCGACCAAAATGCTGAATAGGGAAAATACCACGTTTTTAGCATTTTAAGACTGTCTTTTGCACTGGATTAAACTATTTTGAAACGTTTATTTAAGGGGGGGGGGGGGGGGGGAGGCTAATGAACTGCCGACCAAAATGCAGAATAAGGAAAATATCATGTTTTTAGCACTTCTAAGACTCTCTTTTGCAGTAAATTAGACTAAAAAATGATTTAAAGCATAGTTTGAAACGTTTATTTAGGGGGGGGGGGCTAATTGACTGCCGACCAAAATGCAGAATAGGAAAAATACCACGTTTTTAGCATTTCTAAGACTGTCTTTTGCACTGGATTAGACTAAAAAAATGCTTTAAAGCATATTTTAAAACGTTTATTTAGGGGGGAAGGGGGGCTAATAAACTGCCGACCAAAATGCAGAATTAGGAAAATACCACGTTTTAGCCAGTAGCGTAGCCAGGGGAGGCGGGGGGGCTATAGCCCCCCCAATGACATGTCGACCAAAATGCAGAATGGGAAAAACACTACATTTTTAGCACTTTGATAATGTTTTATGCACTGGAGTGGACTGGATAGTGATTTAAAACATCTTCTGAAACATATGTTCAGGGTGGGGGGCGATAATTTGTCAAAAATAAAACCAGTAAATCCATGAAAACTTTGATAAATGGTCAAAAATAAGCAATCAAATTTGATTGCAAGTGTAAAAATGCTGAACATACAGTAGGTGTCATCAACAAATATACTATAAACCAAGGAATAGGGGGGGGGGGGGGGCTATTCAGTATTTGTTAATTACCAATCATTTCTATCTAATCTCTTTTCATTAGTCCCCCCAATTATTTTTCTCTATAAACTGTATACGAAATAGATTACTCCGTGTGAGTTTTATTAAAGTATTTGATTTTATAATTTACCAGCATCTAAACTAGAGAACTAACATTTTACCATTAGCCACCTCCCAAATAGCCGATTATGCCAGCAGTTTAATCTTGTTTGCACTGCCAATTTCTAAGCCACGTTTTAAAAGCATTATTTTTTAATCAAAATAGCCCTAAAATGAAGTTATTTTTGCAAAAAAATGCAAAATTTTCGAGCGCTGGGGGCTTTGCCCCCAAACCCCCAGCCTCCGGCAGCTGAGGGCTTCGCCCCCAGACCCCCATTGGCCTCCGGCGGCTGGGGGCTCCGCTCCCAGACCCCCCAAACAGCCCCCCCCCCCATTGCGAATTTCTGGCTACGCGCCTGCTTCCGTCCAACCTGCTAGACTGAAATCTTCAAATCTCTCTCTTCTTAAAATTGAATTTCGCGGCGTATTGTTCATCAAAAAATATCTACCAGCCATTTTAGGTGCTAGCCAAACTCAATTTCAGTGAACTAACCACAATGCCAAATGATTTTGGTTGATCACGAATGGTCTATACCGTTCGTGTCCTTTCTCGAATATTTTTTTGTTTTTCACGAAGATTCTTATTTCGTGTTCGGGAGAGGCGAGCATGTAATAACAAACGATGCGAGCGTTCGGAGACGATCCGAACGCCGAAGATTCTTGTTCTTACGAAGAGCATGTAATAACCCCCCTGGAGCGGAAGGTCTGAGGTTCAAATCTCAGGCCGATCAAATCGGACGCAGAGTTGCTAACAGCTCGCCACCGCTGCAACATTTCTTCGTAGAGAGCTGTGTTGCCAGGGCGCAATGACACGGAGATGGGCCAAGCAAGCTCATTAATTAGACGCTTCGGCGTAACACAGCGACTATAATGAAAGATTTGATATGAATAACAGTATTTTTCATTTGCCTCAAATAATTTTGCATCTACGGCTGGCAATGCTTTTATTTTCTCTTTAGTTTTGACTAAAAACGAGTTTCGTATTTTTATAGGCTACTGTAAAATTGTTCTCATAAATTTAGTAACTCTTTTTCAACATATTAAATTTTGTGTTAAGACTAGTTGTTCTTAGTTTTTCACAATTGAAAACAATGTTAGCCTGAGCATGACCAACGAATTAAAAGCACAAGCTAGTTCAATGCTTTTGTTTGTACTCAGCAGAGTTTCGCGTATGGCCTACACTGCATTTCCGTAGCTGATTCTTTCAGGGGCGGCTCATAATGAAAACTTCAAAAACTGCAGCATACGCTGCATTTGTTTGTTTTTGTTTTTTTTATTAATCTTTTTTGTTTCGATTTTTGGAGAAAATTTTCTAACCCTGGAAGACCCAAAGGGTCAATTGATCCTTTTTGCTTTTTTTTTCTGAAATAAACAAAACATACTCAGCCCGGCAGGCTGAGATTTTTTGACTTATATTTATTTTGGTTATCACACATCTCAAATAAGTAACAAATAAACGTGATAAAAAGTTCGTGCAATTTTTTCCAGTTATACGCCAAAGCCTATAGGGGTCAATTGACCCCACAGCCACTTTTTGGTGTAAAGCTTTCAAAACATACAGCAATTCTACTCCAATTTGACGCATTTTTTGCTCATTGGTGTTGAATACATGCCACAAACATTGTGAGAGCAATTTCCGCACTCTGCGTGTTTCATTGAATCCGCAAATTCTGCACTTAGTTGTTTGTTCGGTGGTAAGTCTTTATCGGCTGCAGCGCGAACTCGTTTCAATTGAAGCTAATGGGCATCGAATTTCAACGACTCCATTCTGGTGCATAAAGCCTTTCTCCCAACTTGATTAAAAAATGACGTCAATTTTGACCAGACAAAAAAATATGCTTGGATATGATGTTTGTATTCAATGCCACAGTATCCAATACGCATATATTGAAAAAGGTTGCCAAAGGCCATCTTCACGCAGCAGCTTCAGCCGAATATGACCAGAGCATTTCATTTAAGGTCACAACTCCACCTTTGTTGTTGTGATAATCCAAAATTGCTCTTGGCTTTCTCTTCTTCCTTTCATGAACTTCTTCTGTTTTGTGTTCAGCTGAAAGAAAGAGTACAATCTAGTTTTTCTTTGCTTAATAGCTCAGCAACATGATCTCCTCCAGTGCCATGTGAAGAGAAACATAAACAAATAAAAACAGCATCTTTATCAAAGCGGATTTTTTTCGAAATTATTCTTCTATGGCGTCTGATGGTACCCACTAATATTGTATTTTGTTGCTAAAGTTTTTTGGCAAGACTTAAGAATGTAAAAGAATTGTCACATCTCACATTCAGACCAGTTTTTCAATAAGGCTCTAACAACGACAATGTTATAAATTCACCAAACCCAGTCGAGAGTCGATGTTCTTCTATGCCGACGTAGGAAAAAGCTCGCAAAACGTAGTACGTTGTGGTATCACAGAGCATCGAAAATTTCATTCCAAATTTTGCTGGTTTTAGGGGCATATTTTGAATAAACGGACACTTAAATGTCAAAAGTAGCATAAGAAAACATTTTTTTGAAACACGGTAAAAACAGTTATTTGTAAGTTATAAAAATTGAGGCTGGTTATTTTAAGTAATTTTTGTAAAAAAAAATCGACCTACTGACGTGCAAGAATGAATCATTTAAACGTAAATGCATACTCGTACCAACCTCGATCGACATGGAAAAAGTTGTTATCGACTGTTACATCCGCATGAAGAAAACAAGACATTTGCCAATTATCCATTACCTTGCGCTCATCGACTGTTACATCCGCATGAGGAAAACAAGACATTTGGCAATTATCCATCACCTTGCGCTCACTACTCATCGACTGTTACATCCGCATGAGGAAAATAAGACTTCTGGCAATTAACTGTGTTCCATAATTCTCGAATTGCGGCAAAGTCATCTTTTTTTCGGCGAGTAGTACTAGAAGTTTTCTCGTCAACTCGAATATATCTTAAAATATTTCTTGACATTGCTTCGCGAAAGATGGGTGGCTCATGGTTTAACTGCCAAAGGCTTTGATGCGGCTCATATCTTCCTTTGAACACTCCTCGAAGAAAAAAAGCCCAAAAATGCATGTACAGTAATTCTTGTTTGGTCATGAAGAATTTATTGTTTCCTCACCTAATAGCTTCAGCCTTTGTGTAGTCTAAAATAAATTTGAAGTTTTGATGACCCCAAAGTTTTTTGAAAACATCCAACCCCGCATCTATTCGAGCAAGAATAAATTGTTTTGTTTCTGGGGGGGTTATTACATGCTCTTCGCTATATATCGAATGTTTGTTATTCGAAAAATAGCGAAAAATGGTACTACATGCTCTAAAAATACCACTTTCGGAAATTGCCACAAAAAATTCCATTTCTATCGAATGTTCGCTATTCTTAATTTCGTATTTTTTGCTATTTGTTATTTGGTATTACATGCTCAAAATATGAAAACAACAAATAGCAACTATTCGATAACTCCGTGATTTTTTGGAAAATATTCCGAATTCTATAAATTATTCGTTGACTGTATTTCTATCAGTCTTGACACAACACTTTATGGTCAGCCGGTATAAAAAGTTATGAAAAGGCAATTACCGGTACGTTTTTATCGTTTTGTACGTTTATATTGTCGTAGACTAGAAATTGATAAATCATTCTGGAAAGAACATTGTTGCCAATAATATGATATACAAAAAATCTAACTAAATAAAAACTGCTGATAGCAATAAACTTTGAATTTGTTAAGTTTATCTTCCTTAATAACACAAAAGCTTAATCTGAAAAGTATTTGCGACATAATAGCCCAATAGCCTACAATATACACGCCAATTAACAAATTCATCAAATGCGGTTAATTAAAGCCCAATTATTTCTTAACTCAGCCTGAACCGAGTAAGAATTCGATTAAATTTTACGACGTAAAGTTTGGAACAGTATTCTTACAGTATAAATTAAGGGTTTAAGAAAAAATACAAAAAGCATTTAATAAACAACCACAAAACTACAGCACATGTCACGAAATAAAATTTGATCGCCGTTCAAATAAAAAATAGAATAAGCAATTAAGTTTTCAAATCGCCAAGCAATTTTAAAGTTCCAGCTGGATTAAAACAATAGATTCAGTACTTTCGTTCTACAATTTGCTATTAGTTTTTGCAGCATTAAATGCTCCGGCGAAAAAAGAGTAGATTTTAGTTCTCACAATCAAGTTGATAAATATCCAGGTTTCCGTACTTGCTCCTTTACGCTTTTTATTCATGTTGTTTCATGTTATTATTGAAGAATTGGCTTCGGTTATTGTAACGTATACCAGTGATATCTTTTTTCTTTCTAACAAAAAAATGACCGAAGTTTATTGACAGCAGTCGAAGAGATGGAATAATTGTAATGTGAGTTATATTCAGGGGTAGGCAAGTTACTTAACTGAGTTACTAAAAGTAACTGAGTTACAGTTACTAGACAAAAAAGTAACTAAGTTACAGTTACCATTTAGAAAAAGTAACAACTTACAGTTACAGTTACTTTCAATAAATTTAAATGGGACTTCGCGCGCGCGCGTAGGACCTTTGTTTTAACTCGGCCATTTTGATAGATAAGTTGAGAAATTTATTGAGTTGCTTATAACTAAACAACGGTTAAACACAAAAAGTTGAGTTTTGGATATAAGATGACAATCATTAAAAGCATCATGTATGCCAATTTTCAGGAGCTTAGGTCACATGATCGTAATTTAGAAACTAAATTTGAGAAAAAACTGCCATTTTTGTCTCGAAAATTTATTAATTCGCATACAGCTATAAATTTGCTGAACGTGGAACGTTGAAATTTGAGCGCAACGTGGGTGCAGATTGAGATTGTATGTGCACCAAGTTTAGAGGCGCCCAGTCACCTAATCGCGATTTCGGAGGCCAAAAATCAGCAAAAAGTGGACAATTTTAAACCGGTATACCTTGGTTACTATCAACACTAACGAAAAAAAGTTTGTGTTTTTTGAACGTACTACTTACGACCTTTATTATGGTCATATTCATTTATTTCGCCTTGGATAAAATTTTTCTTTATTTTTTTCTTTTCCTTTTTTTTTTCTTCCATCACGATCTCCTTTTAAACCACAAACCGCACATGAATCATATTATGAGCTTTTATAGATATTCAAAAGTACTGGTACCCGCCTGAAATCGTGGGTGCCACAATGGAGGGGTTCCCCACAAATGGGCCCTCTAAAATTTAAACTTTTTTATCTTTAAAGCTAGACCAATGAAATTTTTAAGGTAAGTAATATTATAAGAGAAATATGAAATTTGACAAAATTTGGGAGTACCATAATGAGGGGGTCACTTTCAAACAAGGCCGCCAAGTTTTAAATTTTTTAACTTTTTAAGCTAGACGAAATTTTTAGGGTAGGCAAACGTAAAGAAAAACTAAAATTTGACAAAATTTGGGAATACAAAAACGAGGGGATCCTCTTCAAACAGGGCTGCCAACTATCAAATTTTTAAACTACTCAAATTAGACTGATAAAATTTTCGGAATAGGTAAATATATGTAAAAGATACATCATATGCCAAAATTTGGAGGTACCATAATGGGGGGTCTTTCTTAAACGATGATGCTAAAATTTAAACTTTTTAATTGCTTAAGCTAGACACATGAACTTTTCAGAATACACAAATGTGTAGAAAAGATAAAACTTGACAAAGCTTTGGGGTACCACATTGGAGAGGTCCTCCTCAAACAGTACTGCCAAAATTAATAATTTTTACCTGCTTAAGCTTGACGCATGTAATTTTCAGGATAGGTAAATGTAACAGAAAGTTATAGTATGACAAAATTTGGAATAACCAAAATGGGGGTCCCTCAAATATGTCCTCAAAAATTTAAACTTTTCGACCATTTTAGCTAGGCTTAAGAAAGATTAAGAATAGAAAGGAAAAGATAAAGTAATGACTACTGTGATTTCAATTGCCACAAATTGGGTAGTCCTCCTCAAATATGTCTTTCAAAATTTTTAACTACTAAGCTTAAAGAAAAATGAAATTTTCAACATAGGTAATACGATGTAAACATGAAAAATTTTGTATGCCATACTATAGGGGTCCTCCAATTATGTTGACACCTGACCCCATTAAGTACAAAAGCTAAACAAATTAACTCAATTGAATAGGTTAATATGAATCCAAGATTAAAGGTAACAAAATTTCGTGGACCACATTGAAAAGACCACGCCAAATGGGCCCTGTAAGCTAATCGCATTCAAATTTTTCAGTGTATAATTTATGTAAGCATTATGATTTACCAGTTGTCTTTCTTGTCTGAGAATTTACTAAATTGGTCATTTTATTCCGGAAGCTTTTTCTCTGTGCCGTCCAGTAGCGTAGCCAGGGGAGGGGCGGGGGGGGGGCTGTAGCCCCCCCCCATTGGCCTGCCGACCAAAATGAAGAATAAGAAAAATACCACGTTTTTAGCACTTTTAAGATTCTCTTTTGCACTGGATTAGACTAAAAACTGCTTTAAAGCATAGTTTAAAACGTTTATTTAGGGGGGGGCTAATGAACTGCCTACCAAAATGCAGAATAAGGAAAATACCACATATTTAGCATTTCTAAGACTGTGCGTTTGCACTGGATTAGACCATTTTGAAACGTTTATTTAGGGGGGGGGGGCTAATAAACTGCCGACCAAAATGCAGAATAGGAAAAATACCACGTTTTTAGCATTTCTAAGACTCTCTTTTGCACTGGATTAACTAAAAAATGCTTTAAAGCATATTTTGAAACGTTTATTTAGGTGGGGCTAATGAACTGCTGACCAAATGCACAATTAGGAAAATACCACGTTTTTAGCCAGTAGCGTAGCCAGGGGCTATAGCCCCCCCTCCCCCCCCCCCCCCCCCCCATTGACATGTCGACCAAAATGCAGAATGGGAAAAACACTACATTTTTAGCACTTTTGATAATGTTTTATGTACTGAAGTGGACTGGATAATGATTTAAAACATCTTTTGAAACATATGTTCAGGGTGGGGGGCGATAATTTGTCAAAAATAAAACCAGTAAATCCATGAAAACTTTGATAAATGGTCAAAAATAAGCAATCAAATTTGATTGCAAGTGTAAAAATGCTGAACATAGGTGTCATCAACAAATATACTATAAACTAAGAAATAGGGGGGGCTATTCAGTATTAGTAAATTACCAATACTTCTCTCAAATTTCTTTTCATTAGCACCCCCCCCTCCCCCAATTATTTTTTTCTATAAACTGTACGCGAAATAGATTACTCCGTGTGAGTTTTATTAAACTATTCGATTTTGTAATTTACCAACATCTAAACAAGAGAACTAACATTTTACCATTAGCCACCTCCCAAATAGCCGATTATGCCAGCAGTTTAATCATGTTTGCACTGCCAATTTCTAAGCCACGTTTCAAAAGCATTATTTATAATCAAAATAGCCCTAAAATGAGTTATTTTTGCAAAAAAATGCAAAATTTTCGAACGCTGGGGGCTCCGCCCCCAGACCCCCGCGCCTCCGGCGGCTGGGGGATCTGCCCCCAGACCCCCAAAACAGCCCCCCCCCCCATTGCGAATTTCTGGCTACGCACCTGGTGCCGTCATTTTGATGCCCTCATCTGTCAACACGATTGTAAATAGACAATAATTTTTAGCTTTTATCTAAACAAAGACACATGACCCATCGAAGTTCAAACAAAAAAGACGTATTAGTTGACGGCAAGAATAGCTTGTTAGTGGTCGGCAATATTTTTGTGTTAATTTACTGGTATTCTATAGTTTTTAGTACTGTACTAATTAATCGTGTTTATAATCATAGAAAGTAATTATGGGAATTTAACGCAAAATTTTGAAAGCCATTAACTACAATGAAATTCGAAAGCAGAGTAAGTTATTTCAGATCTGACTATCAACAACCATAAACTTGCTTAACGCATTTGTAAAGTTTTTTAGTTCAATAAAATTAGATACTTTCGCGAAATCCCCGGATATCGCTTGCAATGTCGCATTCTAGTTACAGGTATGAATTAAGTATCGCAAATATTGATTTTGTACTTTGGAACCGGTATTAACAGATTTCTTTTTCTATTCATTTTCTAATTTCCATGTGGTGCCTCTGCACACGCTGCTATTGTTTCAGTTGTTATAACAAAAATACACAACATAACACATTGAAGCACTTTATGTAATTGCATTTCAAGAAAGCAAGCATCTCAAAATGTTCATCGCTGAGACCAGAACGTTTCGGTTTCAAAATGTCTTTGCCTATGCTGTGTTTGTGTTTCAAAATGTCTTTTCAAAACGAAAAGCAACAAAAGGGGTAAAGTGGCTATATTAACAACAACGTTATCTGCTGAACGAACACTACACGCTAATGGTAAAAATTACGCAATCAAAGCAATCCCTGCAGGGAAGATATTAGAACGTATTTTATTAGATCATTAAAAGGAGGTCTTTAATTTAAAAACCATCTAATGTCTTCTCACAGCATGGTTAGGATTGCCACGTAGCGCACAATAAAAAATCCGTAATCCGTAGCGCCAACAGGGATTACATAGAAGTGTTCCATTTAACCAAAATCTAACAATTAAAGAATCTTTTTTAACAGGACCAAAACTAAAAGTAACTGTAACTAGTAACTTTTTAATGTCTCCAAATAGTAACTAGTTCCCACTTTCGTTACTTTTTTGAAAAAGTAACTAAGTTACAGTTACATTTACTAAAAAAGTAACTAGTTACAGTAACTAGTTACTATAGTAACTAGTACCATAGTAACTAGTTACTGCCCACCTCTGGTTATATTGCAGAAAATTTCAACCAATTATAATTGTTTACTACGGCTAGAACTATAGGTGACACAATTATGACGTAACAGTTGGAACACGGTTACGAAGTGATTTCATTTTTTTTCGAATGAATTTTTCTCTTACGAATGGAGCGTCCAACAGCAACGGCGCGTGCAATAAGCAATCGTTGTTTTTAACAACACAAAAATGCGTTATTCAAAAAAAAATCTAATAACGCACATAAATGACGAATAACGAATAGCAAATATGAATAACAAAATACCGCTAATGAATAGCAAATTACAAATATGAATAACAAAATACCTTAACGAATGTTCGGTAAATAACGAAGAGCATGTAATGACCCCCTTCAGGTTCGAATCATGTTACGTCTGCTTGCTTTACCGCTGGAGTTCGGCGTTTAATTTTACCAAACAGTTCCTTCTCTGCTCAATATGCTTTCAGTTTTACTGTCAGGTGGGTTAAGACTTTTGTTTTCGAGAGATTTATTTTCATCACACTCATTTTCATCATCGTGAGAATCGTTCTTCGGTTCGATTGTAATAGGATTGCTTTTATCGAAATCTTCGTCTGAACATGTTGGAACATCCATCGTGGGAATCAACATCCGCTGCAAGCAACGTCAAAACTTCACTACGATCATACACTTTGTCTGCTTAAATTAGTTATTTTTGACATTTTGAACTAGGTTGTGCTACAACAGTCTCTGAAACTTAAAAGAAAATCACTTTGTATTTAAATTACACTGTACTGTAGGTTCCGGTGATGTAAATACCAATTGTTACAAAGGCTGTGGTTTAGCTTCTAGCCCTCCCTCCAACAACATGGTATATTCTAAGGTTACCAATTGAAAACTGCTACAGCAGTATGCTAGCAATAGCAACTAATTTGCTCAATGCAAACTTACAACTATGTGTCACCCCCTCACATCCAAATGTTGTTTTTCCTGTTTTACCTGAGAAATATTCTGACAGACTAGTGATCAATAGAATACAGTAACCATAAACGTTTTTTGAATTCTACACCATCGGAGTTTTTTGAGCTGGCTTTCAAAACCACTTTGCGTAAAGTGCTTTCAAAATGATATCAAACAGCAATTCTGGATTACTATACACTAAAGACTGCAATTTTTTGCTCACTGCTACTTGGTATTATTTAGACAAAAGTTTGTCAATCTGTTTGTTATGAAGTTCTAGTACCACTTTCAGCAGCCATTTACAAAATCTATTGTTCAGCAGACATTGCTAAGTTTGTAGTAAAAGCAATGTAAACAAAATGAAACACAGGTTGTTCTAATAAGCAGAGTAGGGTAAGGGTTTTATAATCTTGTGCTATGCTACGCCAACCTAGCCTACAATGCGTAAGACTGCTTGCTTATCATATGTACTAAGTCTACTGCGTCTCCCATGCCTACCAAACCTACTATGCTTACTATGGCTACCGTACTTTCTAAGCCTACTATGCTCACTAAGCCTACTAAGTCTGCTCAGCCTCATTATCTTACTGTGTTTATTAAGCCTATATTCCTGCTTTGCCTGCTATGTCTACTATGCTTACAGACTGTGCCTGCTTTGCCTATATTACAAACAAACCTTAAATTGCAACTTAGTTGCGGGACTTACGTCACACTGAACATGCAAAAGAGCGTAAATCAAGCAATGTTTGAATTCGTTTGCTGCCAACCGATCTCAGAAAAAACATAAACTACGATTATTTCAACAGCGAAGTGTCCAGGAAATGCAATATTACGTTCTAGGGGTCAATTGACCCTTTAGGCTTTTTTGAAGAAAAAAAATGTTGGCTTTTTAAGGTTAAAATGCTGTGGTAACCGATAAATAACTAATTTACAAAAATTGAGAACAAACCAAGAACAAAACTATAAAGCTCAAATTCGTGAAAAGTCAAGAACAGACATTCTAAACCCAAAAATTTACCGGTTTTCATAAAAAAAAAAGGGCATTTAAATTTTAAACAAATGAACAATGGCTTAAATACATAAATTTTTATGCTTGCGGTTGCTTTTCCGCTTTTTTTGCACAAACTGCAAGTTTTGCTAAGTTAAAATGCCTGCTGCATTTTGCAAGTTTATATTTGCATCTTGTGAGTGGACGTGAATTGCTTGCACACTTGCGTTTTACCAAAACTAAAAAGTAAAAAAGAGCAATAATTATGTTTATGACAACAGTCAAAGCTGCCAGAACAGAACTGTTCGATACGGTGGAGCAAAAAAAACTTTTGTTTAAAATTTGTCTACAATAGTGAGCAAAATCAGTATTTAACGCATAATAGTAGCAGCGCAAAATTTGATGAAAATTGAAAAAGATTTTCAGGTCACCCCTCCAGTTTGAAAAGTACCTACAAATAGCCAACGCTTTATATAAAAGTAGTCACTACTCACAATGTCGCATGCGTTTGTACTGAACAAAACCGCTTGAAAAACTTATCAACAATCCGTTTTGCTTATGATGTGCTTTAATAGGCATCTTAACGTTGTTTGGATAGCATTTACCGATCTAGGAGTTGTTGCAGAACTGAAGATTGATTGTCTAAATTAGCTTAAAAAATGCTGTATGCTTTTTCGCTTAAAAACAAGCTGTATAGATTAGTATTCAGTGGCTTTGTGTGATTTGAAATGCTTGCGGTAAGGTAATATAATACAGCAGTATAATATCAAACTATTAGCTTAGATTAAGATTATGGTGTAACAGCAGCAACATGACGTAAAAATAGCGTTATTTTTGGCACACAGTCGGAACTACATGCAAACGTTGTTCCGGCTTTTAAAAATTCCATAAAATAGTACAATTTGATGAAGACCCAAATGAAAAAAGAACTGTACAATAAAAATCCTTCTCATTTCGATTTATCTTCCAAAGTTTCCGTAGAAATTGAATCGTAATAAGACATCTCTGCCAACAGTTTCCCATGATCGATTTTGAGCAGAGCCTAAAAACTTTCATCCATAGTACAAAAACCTTTTAAAACCATATTAAACTCGTGAAAGCACAGAGAGGTATAAAAACAAATTATTGCTTTTTCAGCAAGAAGCTGAAAGTTTATTTGAGATCTGCATTCTGGACCTGAAAGTTCTAAGAAAATGGTTTTATTTAGCCACTGCAAGTGCCAAGGAAAAGCTAGTGCAAGTGCCATGAGAACTCGACAATTTTTTATTATTTCTTTTTACAGTTTTTTCAATCTCTTTTTTCTGATTCTGTCTAGCCCTCAACCATTAATCCTAGAAAGTTTAAATTTGATCGACTATAGATATTGGTACCATCTAGTGCCCGCCTGGAAATAAAAGAGGCGGGTGAGGGGATTTTCTTATAAACAGCAACTAAAAATTTGAAGTTGTTTATAGTTTGATTAGGATGGATCACATTTCTAAGGCATGCGTGAATAAAAAAAAAAAAGATGAAAATTGATAGAATTTGGGGTGCCACATTGAGGGATCTTCTTCAAACGGAAGCCAAAAAATATGCATATTTTAGTTACTTGAGCTAGAAAACTGAAACTTGTAAAAAATGTACATTTTAGTGAAAGAAAATATGAAAAATTTTAAAGGCGCCATTTTGGGTTGGTGAGCTCATTATGGACCCTTAAAATTTTAAATAATTAAGCACTTAAGCTAAAAAGTGGAAGCTTTTGAGAACGGTTGATTTGAAAAAAATCTAAAAAATTTGAGGGTTTCATATTGGGGTTTTTCCAAATGCCCACAAATTTTTGAGCGTTTAACCGTTTGAACCAAAAGGCTGAAGGTTTTAGAAAAAGCTGATGTGAAAAATGACAAAATTTGGATCAGCTGCATTAAATGTGTTTCCTCATAGCCCAAAATTAAAAATTTTCATCCGTAGAAGCTAGGCGGAATAATTTTTTTTCAAACAGGCAAGCGTCAGCAGGATGATTTCGCCAGCAGGATGATTTTTATGGTGGTGTTAAAATCATAAAAAAAATAATCTGTCCGGCATTTCAACTCGTGACTGAAGACCCAATTTAAATTTGAGCTTTGTGCATTCGCGTCTGACTAATTATTGGTTTTTCGCAATCTTCATACTTAAATCGAAAAAATTATTTGTCATTGCCTAATTATAGTGCGTAAGTCAAATTACTGGGTAATTATTATCTTTTGTCAAGTAATTAGCGCATCTGCTAGGGCTGTCATTTAAGAATCGTTATCTTTGTGCTAGAAGGTCTTCTGCATTACTTGGTTTTTTAATTTCCGGCTTTGGATGCTAGACAAAGGCGATCTACTACGTGCTACCACTGCTCTGTAACTATGGAATCGTGCTTGAAGCTTTGGTCACAAGTAGTGACTAGCAAAGACTTGGAGTTAACAGTGTCATTTTTAAATGGAATGTGTTTAACTGATTAACTTGGTTAATTGCGTTTTGCAACTCCCTTTCCTTCGGATTTTGAGTATTGACTGTGGGGGAACAGTCATATAACGTTGAAGAAAAGCCTTGAACTGGTCTTCACATCGATTAGAGAGTACTTCGCTTCCGGAATTTTTGTTTTTTGATTATAATAATAAACTTCATAAAAAAAACAAAAAAACATTAAATCAAGTGTCGAAGGAGAGAGGGATTTGTGAGTTTGGCGTAGCTCTTCTTCACGTTATTGACTTTAATTATCAAACTCTGCATCGCTGCTGTGCAGAAAATACAAAACCGTGCTGGTTGACAAGTCGTAGCAAATCTTCAGCTTAAGAATTCAACAATTAACGAAAAACTGCTAGGAAAATCGAAACAGGCTGGCCGGATTAGGTCCATGGACAATAGGAGGTTGACCCCACAATGTGATGTCCATTTACGTATTGACTCTGTCGCACTGCTCTATTTAGCCTATTTGTTTCATGATTAAGCCTGCAAGCTAGTTAATTAAACCAGCTCAATTATCCAATGCTCAACAGTAAACTATTTTTCAAAATTTTGCAGTTATTTTGCAAAATTTTGCAACTATTTCGCAAAACAGTTTTTGTTTTTTTGCAGCCAATGCTGATATTTTGCAACCAATGCTCAACAGTTAATCAGATCACAGGCTTTACAGAAAAGTCGAAAGAGCAGTTTATCAAAATCAAAGCAGTTTACTCAAAAAGCATAACAAAAATTAATATATTCAGAGTGTTTCATTTTCTCATTCTGTGCCCCTAAACGATAAAAAAGAGCTATTAATCCCCAACCTGGAAACCAAAAACCAAGAAAGAAACGAAAAAAGACTACAGAAAAACACCAACAAGAAAACAAGCTAGGGAGTACAGATGGAGAAAACAAGTTCAAAATAGATTAAATGTAGGCAAATCTCCGGAGCACAAATAGCAAACGCAGGAAGAGCTGAAACATTTTATTGCAGGGCAGCTGGCCAAGTCGATATTATATTCATTTAGGAATAGTAGTGCTAGGTAGTGAAGTCAGTTATTGGGGGTTACAATGAATTGTGTACACAGTCTGATAGGATAATGGTACACTTTAAAATGAGCATCGAAATACTTATACTAAGCATCCAAAATATTTGAATACACCTAAGCTTCAACAAACACTTGAGTCAAAAACAAGGTTTTAGCAAAATTTTAACTGAGTTAAGGAATCAGCATTTTTATTGTGGGTAGGTAAATCTTTCCATAACTGAGGGCTACTTACACTAAATCTACGATCACCAAATTTCGAAAAGGAGCGAGGTACAGCCAAAAGATTAGTATTATGTGAACGTAAGGAGCGATTAGGTACATGTCCAGATATTAAATCAACTAGATATGAAAGTAATTGACCCCAGCAAATTTTATACACTTGCATCAGAGTTTTGAATTTGACGCGATGTTGGACAGGCAACCAGTGCAGTTTTATCAAAAAAGAAGTTATGTGAGCAGATTTACGGACACACAATACTGATTTTGCAGCAGCAGTCTGCACTCTTTGCAATTGATTCAATAAACAATCAGGTAAATCATGATAACGAGCATTACAATAGTTCAGCCGAGAAATAATCAGGTTGTTAACGAACATTTTGCAACTATCCTCATTGAAATACTTTCTGATCTTGCCAATATTGCAGTTATTGAAAAAAAATTTTCTAATATACTTTTGATCTGGCCCTCCTCGATTGCTGTCTAGCAGAAAACAAGATTTTTATCTCCAATAGACGAATTTAGAAGAAAACCAACAGGATTGAACGTATTTGCAGCTGAACTAGATTGTTTACAAGTACGAACAAATAGCATACATGGAGTTTTGTTATTATTTAGCTTTAATTTGTTACAACATAACCATTTCTCTACTGTTTTCAAACAATTAGTGAGTAGGCTTTGTTAGCATTTAAAGTCTTGTCAGCATCAAAGGTAAAATCAAACTGCACATCATTGGCATAAAAGTGGTACCGTCATTCTTTGAATATAAATCGCGACTTCTATTTATTTTTGAGGTCATTTTGAACGGTTTTTGTTCAAGGGCGGCTTTTATTCAAGGGCGGCTTTTATTATTTTTTGCCGTCATACTGTTAAAAGAGCTGAACAAACTTCTTCCAGATTAAAATATTTAAAGTTAGCAACTGCCTGTAAATACCCTACTGTAGCGAATTAACACACTGTAATTGGTATCCTGGTGTGTGAATTCCTTACTCATTAACAGATGCGTTTGCACATGGCGCTTTTAAGTGCATTATTTAACAGGATAACTATTAGTTTCTACGCCTACCGACTGGCACCTGCTCTTTATGCAATTTCTAAACAAGGGCACCTTATATTTTTTTATTTTTCCTTTTTGTGTGGCTTCTAATCGAGGGCGGCTTCTAATCGAGGGCGGCTACTAATCAAGTGCGGTTTATATTCAAAGAAATACGGTAACTAAAACCAAATTTAGAGATTATACTTGCTAGTGGTTAAATTTAAAGAGTAAACAGTATTAGGAGCAAGTACTGAGACCTGAGGTGCACCAGAAGGCAGTTGGAACAAGTGAGATATATCATTGTTTATAACTATACCATGACTTTTGTTATTCAGATAAGAAACGAACCAAGATAGCACTGAATTGTTAATATCAACATGATGAGATAACCTGTAAAGAAAGATATTGTGATTAATAGCGCCAAAAGCAGCTGACATGTCAATCAATATCAAAGCAGTAAAAGATTTATTATTCAGAGTATATTATCATTAGTAACTCTGATAAGCATATATCATCAGCAACTGTGATGAGAAAAGTTTCTGTAGAAAGACCAGGCCTATATGCTGACTGAAGTTTAACATGAATGTTATTGATTGTTAGATGCTCATTTAACTGCTCATCTAATACTTTTTCTAATACTTTGGACAAAACAGATAAGTGAGATATTGGTCTATAATTTGCAAGAGTGTCCGGATCTAAATTGTGGCTTTTCAATAAGGGAGAAATGATGGCTTATTTAAAATCCAAGAGGACTAGTAAAGATTTTAGGGATTTGTTGATAATGCAGTGATTGCAGTGATTAGAGTGATTGCAGTGAAGAGCATTTTTTCAGAGGAGCAGCACGAAGAGGATCTAATTTGCAATTTGTTGAGTTTAATGAGTGCAGAACGTTGTTCACATCGGCAGTAGAGACAGAATTAAACTGGTCAAAAGTAGTCCAATCAAAGACTACAACATTCTCTCCAGCAACACAGACAGCAAGTAGATTAGTACTCAAATACTGATGCAATGTAAGAATTTTGTTTTGAAAGAATTTAGCAAATGCATCCGGAAGTTCAAATGCAGGACAGATCTGAGGCAGTTTATTTAGTAAACGAGATTTTAGGAATTTGTTAACTATTTGATACAGTTTCTTGGTGTTTTTTTACACGTGTTGACGCTGGAACGAATAAGGGATTTTTTGAATTGTGCAGCAGTGTATTGAATTTAGCATATTGTTCTTTGAAAGCCAGTTTGTGAACTAATAATTTTGATTTTATCCACAGTCTTTCTAATTTTTGACGTAATTTCTTAGCAATTTTTCAGATCAGCATTATACCAAGGAAAAGCAGTGCGCATGTGAATACTTTTCTCTACGATAGACACTATTGTGTCCAGAGCATTGGTCATAAATTTGTTATAAAGATTTACATGAGCGCCTGTACCTTGAATCAATTGAAAAGATGATTGCTTCTCAGATACAATACAGTTCAGTACATCAATATGAATGCTTTTCAAATTTCTGTATCTAGTAGCTTTGTACTAGGTTGATTGAAAAGAAAAAGCAAGCTTGCAAGTTAAAGCAAAATGGTCTATGGTTTTTCCACTTACGGAGCCAGCTATAAAAGTCATGTCCTGCAGGTTTCCAGATTGCAAAGAAGTTTCCAAAATAGCTACTTAGTCTAATATATGGCCACATACATGAGTTGCAGTGTCTACAATGCTGAAAAAAATTACGAGAATCCAATGTTGAAATAAAGTGCTGAGTGTCTGGTAAATTAGAGCTTTCCGAGTAAAATTTTATCTCCCCAGTTAATGAAATATGCTATTTTAGAAGCATTAAATGATGTAGAAAATCTTCTCAGTCCTTAAAAAATAAAGAGTTCGAGAGCCATTTTCTTTTGAAGATGGTGATCGGTAGATGATTCTGATAAAAGTTACCTTGCATTTCAAAGCCTTACTGCATTTTAGGGATTCAAAATTGGAAAAATTCATTTCTTTAGAAAAGTGTTCTTTGACTGCAATATTATCTCTAAAAATAATAGCCAGTTCACCTCGTCTTTTACCGATTAGTGGTCGATGAATTAATTTGTAACCCTTAGAGATTAGCTCGTTCAGTAGTGCTGACTAGGTGTGGTCTGCAAGCCTTGCTTCAATAATTGAACAAATATCAATATTTATGGAAAGAATACAATCTGAAATTGCCATAGTTTTATTGTTGACAGATTTAGCATTTAAACACCAGAAATTCAAAGAGACACTATTTACATTTGCTTCTTTCACTAAGTCAGTCTTCAGGTTTGAAAAATTAGTTAGTTTGAATTTAGTGCTTTAATTTTATACGTGGTTTGAGTCAACAGCTGAGTGGTTCTTGGAGGGAAGAAAGGTAAGGGAACTAAGGCAAAGGTGTGTGCAAATGGCATCTATGGTTATTGTTTTCAAACCAAAAACGAATTCTAGAATCAACTAGATTCTAGAATCAATTCTAGAATCCTACGCGTCTCATAGCAGGACTACCCACATCTTGCGAAGTTGCTGATCGATTAATGAAGTGCACGACCGAGGAATTACACGAACGCCTTTCAATCTTTTTAAATGTTGACACAAATTATCAGTATAAATTGTCGGAAGATGACAAACCTAAAGATCCATTTAAGAGTGAAATAGTGAAAAAGCCTTGCAATTTTAACGTTTTTATGTTGTTACATTGTTAATATGTTTTCGTTCAACCCTATTTTACACGTGGGACCCCTAATGTGTTTTTTTGTGATACACCCCTTCAAAAAAAAGATTTTTACTTCGAATCAATTGGACTTTGAGTCAAAACTCATTATGAATAACCTCTGAAAATTTGAAGTTGCAAAGGTAACGAAAAGTTTTCCGAAGTTTGAGGTTTTCCAAGTCATCCATGCACTTTTCCGATAAGAACGAGTAATTATTGCTTGTTTTAAGTTGCTGCTCAACTAAACGAATCTCACACTCACAGTTAAATCAACAAGTGTAAAAATCACAAAAATGTTAAATATTGGTATTAGTTCAAGGTGAGATGCTCATTGAAGACGCGAAAGAGCGAAGTAGTAAAATGATTTTAAATTTCTCTGGAAAACTGGATCGCTAAAAAAAAATAATTAAGAGCAAAAAAACGCTATTGAGAGTACCCTTATATCAGAAAGCAAGCAGATTAAACTTCAGCTCGTAATACGTTAAGGAGGCTGGGCCCACGTGACAAAAATTTCTTTGTTCGCATTAATAACGAGAATTTTTTTAGAGGCGCTACCGCACTAAATACTCGCTAAAAGCAAGAGGTTGTTTTTACACCTGCATCTGAAGCTTTTAGAGCTGGGTAACGTCATTTTCGCTTGCTAAATTGGTTGGATTGATTGCGAACGTAAAGAGGATTTTGAAGCACTTTTAAAGGCGGTGAATCATCCAGCCAATTCCAATGGTTTACAATAGCTAAAATTGAACTATATTTTTTGTTTTAATTTTGGGACTGCAGTTGCAAAGACATTCAACAAATACGAAAAGATGTCCCCCCGAAAAAAGTTTTTGGAAACTCTGAGTTTTGTTCGTCCCGCCAAAACCACAGTAGGCTTAATGGTTTAGAGAACTGTGGTAGGCCTAATAGTTTAGAGATAGTTTATTTCTAAATAGTTTAGGCCTAACTATCTCTAAACTATTAGGCCTAATAGTTTAGAGATAGTTAGGCCTAATAGTTTAATAAGATTGCAGTAGGCCTAATAGTTTAGTGAACTGTGGTTTTGGCGGGAAGATCAAAACTCAGAGTTTCCAAAAACTTTTTTGGGGGGACATCTTTTTGTATTTGTTGAATATCTTTGCAAACGCAGCCCCAAAATCAAAACAAAAAATATCAAAAATTAAAGTTCAATTTTAGCTATTGTTAACCACCGGATTTGGCTGGATGATTCACCGCCTTTAAGCAAGCGGGAAATCCTTTTCGGTTTAGAAATTTAATGGCAAAATGTTAAAAACTACTTAAGTAAAGCGAATTTTTGCTGGAAATTAATTAAAATCGTCGCCATGTTTTTATTATGAGACTGCTAAGAAGAAAGCGAATTGCATTCAGAGAACCAATTATTGTATCGATTATTTAAGAAATATCGAGTAGCGTCAGTTGACGAAAATAGCAATAGCGGTACACTCTTTTTATAAGAACGATTTTCTAAGAATGCGAGGCTTATTTCGCTCAAAATTTACGAACAACTTAATTAAAAACAATGCCAGCTTCGGCAGCAATATAAACCAAAAAAACTTAAATCAATAGCATAGATTAAATTTTGTGCTGATTCAAAGCAATATAATGTAATGATTCTTTGTATTTAAAAGAGAAATTGCAACTATTCCAAGATTATAGAGCGCTGTTGCTCTGCACAAGCAATTGAGAAATTTTTTTGGCAGCCGTTCAACTTGAAAAGCTTGCTTTTTCTTATTTGCAATTTTACGATAGTGCAAAGCAGAAAAAAGGCATTCACTTAAGCAGACAAAGGTATAGGAAGATGCTCTCAAAATTAAAAAAAAGTCAAGAATAAATAGGACTGAAATTCGGTAAATAAGTAAAAATAGCAAGTCTCAACTCTAGATTTACCGGTTCTAAAAACAAAGAGTGTACTTCGACTTGTTCACTTTTGTAAATTTTTAAAACCTAATGTCATAGGTGGGCAAATTAATGCAAAACGTTAGCTTCGTTAACCACTAGTCCGTTAACAAACTTCACACCTCAGTGAACGTTAATCCGTTATTTTCAGATTCAATTAACGGAAGTTAATAAAGTCCGTTAATTCGTTAACATTTTGCGTGTAATTTACATTTCGTTTTATTCACTCGCTTCTAGAACACGTATTGGCGCTGTTGACCTAACTGTAAAGAAATGTTTATTGCTATGGTGGTCTTTTTGTGTTTTGGAAGTTACATTGTACAGTCTAATCTAATTTCAAGATAAAAATGCGTTCAAATGCACTATCGAAGTTGCGATCGGTAAATCTTTTTGAATTGTGAACAGCGATAATTATTAGACCTATGAGGCTGCAGCTTATTGTTTGCCACAAAAAAGACATCCTTTCCTCGCTTTCTTTCAAAAACTTGTGCTAATACGCAACAAGTGTTACCAGTGCAAACTGGTTTGTACCGGTATGATGAATGAATGGTGCAAGATATTAACCATAAAAACTTTAACGGAAGTCAACAAAACTTAACGGAAGTTAATTTAGTCCGTTAACACGAGAAAACTTTTTAACGGATTAACGAGTTAATGAAAAAGTTAGCTTCGTTATTAACGGATTAACAATTAACGGACTTGTGTCCACCTATGCTAATGTTAACATATAAGTTTTCCTACCAACAACCTCAAGAGTGCTTTACGTCATTAACGAAAATTGCAGTATGGAAAAATTTGTTCTTTTTTATCATTGATCCAAAAATATAATTAAATTCTGTCATTCATTAACTAATTTATTATCAATCGAGGATCAACGCATAGCCCATAGTATCTTTTTCCATAACAATTGCACTTTATGCAGTACACTTGAACGCATTCAGTTTTGAAGTAGAAATGCACCTGACGTCACAATGAAATATTTATTACGTACTAACGCAGGCACAGTATAAATATCATACAGTAGGTTCACTCAATTGTGACGCGTGTCCGCATTTTTTGAGAGCCAAGCAAAACTTTGGAGTCAAATTGACGTCATAATAGTGACATCGTGAGCGGATACGAATTATGCCAAATGATAGCAATTGTTCTGAAATTTTATGAATTTTGTCTCCACCTGACGGAATTAAGTCCTTCCCTTTTTTTACGGCCCTAAATAGTGAAGAGCAGCATTTTTCACCACTGTCATACTCCTGACGTAACTTGGCCCAGCTTTCGTTGTGCTTTTTGGATCGAAATAAAATTGGTACCAATAGATCCGTTTAAGCTCGGGCTTTGATTCGCTCCATTTGTTACGTGTCTTGTCTATGACGCCACAAAGTCAGAAGCGTAAATATAACCCAAAATCGAAACTCTTTGTTCTTTTGGTAACTTTAGTTATGGGGGGTTTTGCTCGCGTTTGACACCCAACAGTTTTGTTTCGTCCAAAATTTGCCCTGTATCGTCAACTAGCTTTCCTGCAATTTTCGTTGTAATTGCTGAAGGATTTACGAAAATATCGTTGGTTGTTTGCATGACGTGGTCAAGTTATAACGATAAACGTACTAGCATTTATAATAGCCGTACGTTGTGCTTTACCTGATACAACTTAATTGTTACGTCATTGTCATATAGCAACTTCATTGATGTCTTTCGGTTCGAAACAGCATTTTTGGTTCGAAACAGCACTTCAGCTGCATAAAAATAATTCCATAATTTTAATTATTTTATTTCTCAAGCCTGAAGATTCCCCCGCTTGTACTTTGTTGTTGCGTGTACACGCTGTTGTTGTTCTGTTAAATAGAAAGAATATTACTAAACCCAACTTCGGAGTAGAAAATGCATCTCTTTTTCGAAGAGTGTAATTTCAACCTGTCTGTACGAAAATTCACTAAAACCTGTTCACACGCATTGTTGCGATATAGCCGCAGTGCTCCGTAATAATTTAATTTAATTCTTTTAATTGACTTCCGACATTTGGCAATTTTGTTCTTGCAAATGGCTCTAAAACTGTGCGAGGGTGGTTCAGATGGTGACACGAAGCTTATTTTTGCCACAGGAAGCTCATTTTTGCTCAAAATTTAAGAAAAAAGTACGAACATTCGAGCTTTAGCATAAAAAAATAACAATAAAGAACACAGGCTAGTACACCGAATTTGTAAACAATCAGCAGACTTTTTTAAACTTTTTTTTATATTGCTATTGTTGCTTTGTCTCAAGTTAGGTCGCTGACTTTCAATACCAATATAGGTATGTTAATCTCATTTTCACCTAAGCAAGAATAACTTTATGACACTTTATTCGCCAATAAAATTGAGAACAAATGGGGCTGAAAATTGGTGAAAGTTTAGGAACAGCCAGCTTCAACTTAAAAGCAATGACGTAACAATTACGTTGTATCAGGTAAAGCACAACGTACGGCTATTAAATGTTACGTTTATCGTTATAACTTGACCATGTCATGTAAACAACCAACGATATTTTCGTAAATCCTTCAGAGATTACAACGAAAATTGCAGGAAAGCTAGTTGACGATACAGAGCAAATTTTGGACGAAACAAAACTGTTGGGTGTCAAACGCGAGCAAAACCCCCCATAACTAAAGTTACCAAAAGAACAAAAAGTTCCGATTTTGGGTTATATTTACGCTTCTGACTTTGTGACGTCATAGACAAGACACGTAACAAATGGAGCGAATCAAAGCCCGAGCTTAAACGGATCTATTGGTACCAATTTTATTTCGATCCAAAAAGCACAACGAAAGCTGGGCCAAGTTACGTCAGGAGTATGACAGTGGTGAAAAATGCTGCTCTTCACGATTTAGGGCCGAAAGAAAAAGGGAAGGACTTAATTCCGTCAGGTGGAGACAAAATTCATAAAATTTCAGAACAATTGCTATCATTTGGCATAATTCGTATCCGCTCACGATGTCACTATTATGACGTCAATTTGACTCCAAAGTTTTGCTTGGCTCTCAAAAAATGCGGACACGCGTCACAATGGTTTTTGCTTGGAGTGAACCTACTGCATGATATTTATACTGTGACGCAGGTTAGGAACATCTTGCAAGCAAATTCAAGCGAGCAGTTTCAATGCATGGTGGGCGAAAAGGTTCGGAAATAGAACTTTGTTTACGAAGTTTTGTTGGTCGTCAGGGCTTTTAGCGAGCGAGAAAGGCGTTACGGGCTCGCTAACATGTTCTAGAATTATTTTGGGCATTTTTGCAGTTTTACTAAATCCGGTAGCTTGGTAAAAGGTATCGGTATATGGAATTTTACGGGCCAAATCGGCAGCTTTTTAAATAGACAAAATCGACTCTGATCGCATGGTCTGGCTCTACTCTAACCATGATCCCATTGTTCCATCATTTGCTAAGGACCTCTACAATCTTTAGGCCTATTTCGAAGAAGCTGCAAGTAAACTGGGACGCAAGGATGGCAGTGCTGTACGGTACGTTCAGATTTTGCGTTCTACGTATCTATCATTTTAAACCGTACCGTACCAGCGTACTATACTTCAGTTCAATTTTTGAAGCGTACCGTACCAACGTACTGTACCCGTACCATTACAAAAAAGGCGTACTTCTCAGCAAAAATTGTACTTTTTAGCAAAAATCGAGACATGTCGTAATGCCATCCTTCCTGGTAGGAGCCTATCGGTTTCTAAAAAACTACTCAAACTTAACTTCTTTGTGATTAACTAGATTAAAGTTATGTTTCATCGAGTGTTAATTTTTTTTGTAATACGACAATTTAGTAAACAAAAATAATACTAATTTTGCAACAACACATACAAATCGCCATTTATTATGGCATTACTGTGCATTCTGTTGATGATTAGGCAAATATTATTTCAAACCAAGATTCAGACCCCTTTATTTTTCAAAGTTTTAAAATTTCTCTTTATCCTTTGCTAGATAGCATAAATTTTAAAATTTATGCCATCTAGCAAAGGATAAAGAGCTAGATACGTAGCTTGAAAAGAAAAACAGAAAATGCATCATAGGGTAAATGGGCATATTTAAGTAAGGATGAAAGTACGGTACGGTACGGTACGTAGGTCCGGTACGATACGCCTCAATTTTTGCGAAGAAGTACGGTACTCCTCAATTTTTGCGAAAAAGTACGGTACGCCTTTTTTGCAATGGTACGGGCACGGTATATTAGTACGCTTTTTGAATTTGACTACCAAACGTTTTCTATGCAAGTGTGGCCGTCAATGATGATTCGTGCGACCGTGCACATAGTTTAGTCCAGTGCTTCGCAACCTTTTTTAACGTGCGGCACACTTACAAAAATTGCTAAATTCGGCGGCACATCGCAACAAACCATGTCAGTAAAATAACAAGAGAAGCAAAAAATAATAAATATTTATTGTCGTACATCAATGAAAAATTTAATGGCAAGTCGACCAACCAAACCTTAGAAAATTTGTGGAAAACCCCAAAAAAAAACCTCAAAGACCTTTTTTTTTGGAGATCACCGCAAAAAGACTCGCAAAAAGTTGTGGTCCAGCAAGAAGATGGGGGAAATTAAACTTCTATTATTTAGCAAGGAGTAAACAAGACAAAAGAGGTTAAGAATCCCTGGCTTATCATTTTGATTAGCGATAGTGATGAAAAGCTTTGTTTGCACATATACTTTGTGCAAAATTAAAGCTTGTTTCATCACAAATATTTGGTAAACAAACGTTCAAATTTGCAAAAAGATAAAAAGCATTTTTATTAGTTTGCGAGAAAAATTACAATTATTCTGCGGCACATCTGACATGGTCTCGCACACCGGCTGCGAAGCACTGGTCTAGGCTATTCTCAAGTAATCATCATAGCATGTTGATATCTTGTTACAATTGTATTATGATGTCACAGTCACAAGTTCCGCCAGTTGTGATGTCATAACTATTTTCTATAGATGCTAAAAGGCAAGGACTATCGTCGTATGTCATACATTGGAAAAAAATTTGAACGGAACCAACAGCGACACTTAAGCTAAAGTTTAGAAATCCCACAGTTTTTGTTCATCGCGCGGATTTTTGTATGCAGAGCCAAAAGGCAGCTGAAGCCGACTCTATATGTGTGAAATGAGATCGCTGATTTATAGGCTAGTGATTTCAAAGTCAGTTAAAGTTGCAAGTAGTCAAAGGAAAAATGGCAGCACGGTACGGTACGTAAGTGCGGTACTGCTTACCTCAATTTTTGCTAAGAAGTACGGTACGCTGGTACGGTATGCGATTTTTGTAATGGTGCGGGTACGGTGCGTTGGTACGGCAAGCTTCAAAAATTAAACTGAAGTACAGTGCGCTGGTACGGCACGGTTCAAGGTGCAAGGTACGTAGTTCAAAATGCTTGAAATAATCGAATACTTATGGTTTGCGAGTTTATTGCAAAAGGTTGTCTCAGATGTTCTATATATCTTTGGGTTGTGTTTATAGCATTCTAAAGTTTAGAAATTTCTACGGCCATGTTGAAGGAAAGGGGCATTGAAGGACAAAAAAAGGCCCTCTCGTAAAGCTAGGTATGCTCCACTCTAGGCATACTGCATTTTTTCAGAAAAAATAAAATAAAAACGAAAAAAGAGTAAAATAGCTTTTTAGCACTACAGTAGTAACCAATAATTTAGGTCAAAAGTCAATTCACGTTAACATGTGAGAAGAACGTTTGTTCATGCTAGCTTCCGCGCCAGTTTCCTCAACCGACTGCGAACTATACCTTGGCTCCTACCGACCTTAAAACGGCCCAGTATGTGTACCGGCCAAATGATCCCAAACTGCCCTGACCAAAAAAAAAAACAGCGAATGAAGCAACTTTGCGACTTTCGATTCAAAGCTTACACCTGCCTATATTATGTCTACCACGCCTGATGGAGGCTCCAATACTCGATCTGCTCTTTTTAACACGTCAAGTGAAAAAGCTGTGAACACGAACTTTATAGTTTTTGATTTGACACCACTAGGAATTGAGTCACATTCCTCTGTTTTAATACAAAACGCTCTATCCGCTAAATCAAGGATCTGTTTCGAGATGCGGCGGCGATACAAACCAGTTGATTAAGTGTCAGGTCAGTGATGGTCCGCATTGCAGCACGGTACTGGTGGTGCAACTTGACAAAATACTGCTTTGCAAACAGAACCAAAAAACGCATTCTCTGCGTTTGTGTGGTTTGACAGACGCTTAGTGCTTGAATCATATGCGCGAACGAGTTCCTAGATGGAATATTTTTAGATTTTGTCCATTTCGAGATCTTTCAAGCATCTTTGTGTTGTTAAATTATTGATTTTCTTTGAATTCGAACTCCATGGAGAATATTACGGAATGCACTGCCCTGGAATTTAAACTGGAGTATTGGATAATTAACAATGCAATTCGGGGCCTTGTTTCAGTGATCTTTCTCTACATTTTGCTTGCTTTACTGTATCATGAAATAAGGCTGGAGAAACCTCGCCAAAACGGACTTTTACGACTTCCCATTGAAGAAAAATACCGTGTCCTATCCAAATATACGTGTATCTCCATTGCAATTGCTTTTTTAGTTTATTTTGTTAGCGTGACTATTTACCGGTCGGTAGAACGCATTGCAGTATTCATTGGGTCCAATCTGACAGCTGCCGAAACCGTGTGCGTTGTTTTTCTTCCAATCAGACATCTGGCTTTTACCATTGGCTTTGGTTTGGTTTATTTGTTTCTGTGGCTAAGACAAAGAGTTATTTACGTTCATCCATCACTGAAAGTCCTTAACAACAAATATCTCAGTGTTTTCAGTTTTGCGGTTTTCATGACGTGGATTTTGTTTTACATAAGTGTGGTAATCGTCTATTCTATAAAAGTACAATACCGCCTGGACAGAAAAAGTGGCTGTATCGTTGACAAACATTCAATGAAGACTTTCAACGAAATAGTGTTTACTTGGGCCGCGGTGTCAATTTTTATGCAAATATCATTGTTAAGCCTCTTCATTTACCCCATTCTCAAGCAAGCGCGGTGGAGTGATCAACAAAATAACCACAATCTGATGAGAAGAGTCAAGAAAGCTGTTGTCTTTGCATCGATCTGTCTGGGAACTGATATCGTTGCGATTGTACTTTATTCATTTTCTGCGATTGGATGTGTTATATATAGCGCAACATGGACGTACGGTATAACCTTGTTAATTAATCATTTGATAACAATTGGATGTTTTGATGACTGGAAGAAGTTGCTGTGGCCGTGGAATGTGAGATGTTGTGGTGTTCTTCGTTGTGAGTCTGATTCCAATAGAAGTATTCCAGCAGCATCATTTTCTGTATCTCAGAGCCAGCGCCAATTAACAACAATAACTTAAAGAGTGTTATTGAGTGGTTACCAGAACAAATCATTTATTATGTGTATGTATTGTTTGTGTTGATTTTATTTCAATATGCCGTGTTTAAAACTAATCAAAAGCATTGTTTGTTTCATTACCAACAGTCACCGTTTGAAGTTCTTGGAAAGAGTGGTCATTAACCCTAGAAAGCCCAGATTTTTTTTCTTCAAGAATGCGCAAAAGGGTTATTTGACTCCAAGCACGTAATATTGCATTTCTTGGCTACTTTGCTTATGATATAATTCTAGTTTATGCTTTTTCTGAAATCAGTTGGCAACAAACGACATCAAACATTATTTAATTAACTCTCTTTTTAGTCTTTTGCGTGTCTAATGTGGCTTAAGTCCCACAACAAAGCTGTAATTCAAGAATTGCTTTTTGATGTAATATGCATAGCAGGCAAGATCTGTAAGCATAGCAGGCAAGGTAGGCATAATAGGCACAGCATAGTCGTAGCGAGGATTTTTGATTGGGGGGGGGCCCAAACCACAAATCACATGCAATGACGTCATCAAAAATTTTCGAAAAAGGAACTTTTTGTGGGGCAAAGATATCGTAGAAAGGAAGATCTGAAGTCGTAGCCTGTTGGCACTTAACCAGGATTTTGGCAAAGGGAGAGGGCAAAAACTACTAGTTAGAAAGTGCAAATGCCTAATTTAGGAAACGTGTGGAGTAAGCTAGTGTACTCAAACATATCACAGACGGGTCTTGGGGCCGAGCCCCCAGTCGCTGGTGGCTATGGGGGTCTGGGGGCAAAGCTCCCAGCCGCTGAGCGATTTTTGTATGTTTTTGGAAAAAAAAGCTATTTTAATCCCTCTGGATCATGCTTTGAACGTGTTCACAGCCATTAGGAAGAACTAGATTTTTAACATTTAAGAGCCAATAGAAAAAAATTTAATTGTTCAATCCTCCGTTTACTAGCAATTAAAGTCCAAAACACGTTAAAAATGTTGCATTATGGTGTACAATTATAATTGTAAATGCTTTGGTTCTTGTAAAGGGAAGTAAGGCACATTGCCTCCTGCAATATTTTAGCAGTAAATAATAATCCGCTCAAAGATTTTCCTTGGAGATGTTTGTTTTGTCATGAAGTTAATCAGTTATAGGAGTACATGTACAGCCAGGGGGCACAGGCCCCCTCAATTCAAATTCAATAATTTGTTCAATGTGTATTTTCCTTAGCTATTTTTTCACAAGTATTTTGTGCGTAAAAACTGGCGAAGTGGAGGTGAATCGTAATTGAAAAATGGTGCAATAGATGGTTACGCTTACTAAACATGTTATTTCCGGGCCGGATTTACATTGCGCGGGGCCACTGGCACTTAGGGGATTTTTGCAACATTTTTCTGCCAAGTATAGACGAAGACCAAAAAAGTCCTACTATCTGAGCTCGGGGCCCTGGCACTGTGTCATGGCGCTGGTTTTATGCCATGGATTTTACAAGTTTTATGCCATGGTTTTGCACAAGCCATGGCGCTGGTTTTATGCATTACGTTCATAAAAAGTTTAGATCAGGGCCTGATGTAGCAAGTTTTAGGACAAAAACCCTTGATTTCACCCTGGTTGCAAGTTTGAATTGGTTGAAAAAAATTAAATTAAGGGGGTGCGCCGGGCCACCTGCTCGTCAATATTATTAATTGTTAAGTAGACTTACTGTTGTACGCGTGTACTGTTGTACGCAAAAATGCTAAAAAAACAACAGAAAATGAAGAAACCCGGATTTTTTGTCAAACTTTTGTCATTGATGGCATTTTGATTGAGGGGGCACGGGCCCCCTGGGCCACCCCTTTGGCTACGCCTATGATTTTGAGATAAAATCGCGCTCTTAAGTTCATGCATAAAAAAAACATTTAAAGCAAAATCAACATAACGTTTTTTTCCAAAACGTAGAGGATTCGAATCAAGTCACTTAACAGTTTTTTGAAACCTCCAAGAATTGCATGATATTATTATGACGTGGACACGTGGTCGCCATTATTATTACTTACTTTTGTACGCGTTAACCGTAAATTAAAGAAACTGCAATTCCGGCAAGGACAACATACTGGCTATGCTCTCGTTATATTTATCATTGGTAGTATTTCAATTGGGGGCGTTTGCATTACCGCCTATGTTACAGCATTAAGTTCATATTAACGTTAAACAAGGGCCTGAGGTTGCAACTTTTAGGACAAAACTCTTAGATTTCTCACAAGTTTTGCATATAAATTGTTAAAAATTTGAATTAAGGGGCCTTTTGGTCGTCAGTCAGGGGCCCCCTGGTTCTCAATTAGGGGCCTCGGGGCCATCTGGTTGTTGGTTAGGGGCACCAAGGCCCCCTGGTCGTTAGTTAGGGACCCCGGGGCCTCATGGTTGTCAGTTAGAGTCCCCGGGGCCCACTGATTGTCGGTTGGGGGCCCTCTGATTGTTAGTTCGGCGCCCTGTGTCCCACTGGTTGCCAGTTAGGGGCCCCGGGGCCCCCTGGTTGTTGGTTAGGGGCATCGGGGCCCCCTGGTTGTTAGTTAAGGGCCCCGGGGCTACCTGGTTGTTTGGTTAGGAGCACTGGAGCTCCTGGTTGTTAATTAGGAGCCCTGGACCCCCTGGTCGTAAGTTAAGAGCTTCAGGCCTCCTGGTTTTCAGTTAGGGGCCTCAGGGCCCCCTGGTTGGTGGTTAGGGGCACCGGGGCTACTGGTTGTTAAATAAGAGCCCTGGACCCCTGGTCGTTAGTTAAGAGCCTCGGGCCCCCTGGTTTTCAGTTAGGGGCCTCAGGGCCCCCTGGTTGGTGGTTAGGGGGCCCGGGGCCTCCTGGTTGTTAGTTAGGGGCCCCAGGGCTCCCTCGTTGTCATTAATAATATTGTTAATTGCTGTTAGGTGCGTAATTACTGAAAAAAAACTGCAACTAAACATCACTAGGCTATGTTGCTTTAATTTTTATCATTAGTAAAATTTTAATTGGGGGGGGGGGGCCCGGGCGCCCTGGGCCCCCCCTCTGGCTACGCCTATGAGGCACAGTAAGCTTGTTAGACTTACTAGACTTAGTAGGCTTAGTGAGCATAGTACCGGTAGTAGGCTCTGCGCCAGTGTAGCGCACTTGGGGGGCATAAACAATTTTTGAGGTGCGCAAAGTAATTTTGCCCTCAAAGTCAGGGTTAAAGACCAAAAAAGGAAAAAAAGTCTTCATCACAAATCCTTCCCCCCCCCGAGGCTCCAGGTCGGTTGCTTTCATTTGGGGCGCAGTTCTTGCCAGGAACTTTTCTTTCGCTTTGGAGAGCGGCACAATGGGGTCCTTTGGTGTGAAATTCGGTTCTTGCTCTCAAATTCGGGGTTAAAGATCACTGCAAAAAAAAAACAGAAGAAAAAGTCTTCGTCGCGAATTCTTAAGTTACTACATGGCGTTCACTTGATTTGACCTGCTTTTTTGTTTCAGAAAAAAAAATTTACTCAATTTTTGTAGGGCACAAGCTGTGATTTGAAGGGGGCAGAGCCTCGAAATGCCAGCCCGTGGCACTGGGTCTGTTAATTTTTTGGGGGGCACGATCCTCGCTTGGGGGGCACATTTCTTGCTTGGGGGGCACGGTCCCGAAATGCCCCTTGTGGTGCCGGGCCTGCATAATGGGCTTAGTGATTATAGTAGGCTTGGTATGTATGGTAGACGTAGTAGGCTTAGTAGATACAGTATGCAAGAACAGTAGGCATAGTCGACCAGGTAGGCATAGACTAGCATGGGATAGTAAAATCTTACACTACTATGCCTATTAGAACAACCGGTGTTTCATTTTGTTTACATTGCTTTTACCATGAACTATGCAATGCCTGCTAAACAATACGTTTTGCAATTGGCTGCTAGAAGTGGTACTAGAAGCTCATTCATTACAAACAGATTGACAAATTTTTGTCTAAATAATACCACGTTGCAGTGAGCGAGAAATAGTAGTCTTTAGTGCATAACAATTTAAAATTGCTGAGTGATATCGTACTGAAAGAGTTTTTTGCAAAATGGTTTGAAAGCCAGATCGAAAACTCCAATGGTTGGAATTCAGAAAATGTTTATGATTACTGTATTTGTTGGTCACTGATCAGGAAATTGCTCTCCATATGCTTGTGGCATATACTCAACACCAATCTGCAAATAATGCGTCAAATTGGAGTAGAACTGCTGAATGTTTTGGAAGCTGTATACAAACAAATGGATATGGTGTCAATTGACCCCTTAGGGCTCTGTCGCATAACTGCAAAAAATCGCACGAATTTTTTTTCGAATTTTTTTGTTACTTATTTGAGGTGTAATAACCAAAATAAATAAAAGTCAACAAATCTCAGCCTGCTATGTTAAGTATGTTTTGTTTATTTCAGACAAATGAAGCAAAAGGATGATTTAATTTCTTTGGTTCTTCTAGGGTTGATTAGTGCTGACTTTGTTCGACTTCCAAAATCTACACCATTTACTTTGAATCAGGATTCCAGAGCTGGGCAAATCCGCAACTAACTCCGCCAGTTCGCAAGTCAGCAGTTAGGGACTAACGAAAAAAAAAATTGGATTTGGGAACTTGCAAACTTTGTCAGTTGAAAGGCCTGTCTACACTGTGCAAACAAAGTTTGCTACGCCAAGTACACGTACGTCGAAGGTGGTGTCCACACTACACAAAATGACGCTTACGAGCGTAACAGCGTAACAGCCATAATGTTGTGTAGAATCGGATCACCGAAATCGCAGATTTATAACCATTAATTCCTTGTTGTATTGGTTAAATTGGGGTCAGATTATGCATCACGAAAAATAGTATTGTCTTTTTAATAATTTAAACGGAAAAAAATTTTTTTCTACCTTTCTCACAAAAAACATTACGCTTTGCCAATCAAGAGTGTTGTGGTGGCTATTAGCTAGCGAATTTTTTTTTGATGTGAGAAAAAAATATTTGCACAGATCAGTAATCTAGCGTTTGCAACTGAAACGGTACATCTGGGTTCGATTTCCGGTCGGGTCAAACCAAAGACTATAAAAATTGGTTTTCATAGCTTCCTTGCTTGGCGTTCAGCAATTAAAGGGACAGTGTGAAGAAACGTGGGCAAGTGGCAGCTTAACTCGAAGACCAAAAGGTCCCATTACTGTCTGCTGGCCAACGCAACTTGGTGAATAAAACGTAATAACAATAATTAAAGACCACTGATAGGCGGGCTCTAGATGCTGGTTTCAAAGGTCCGGTTCTTCCTCTTTTGAATTCCTTGTAGCTGAGTGTGACTCGGTGAAAAGATCTTGTCGCAGCTTCTTTGTCAAGAAGCCTATATTTTGTTTTCAGCTTTCCACCGTTTTTCAGTCCGATATTTAACTGTCACATTCCGTTTCAGCCAAATTTTGAGTCTCTTTTTCGCCTTTGTCCCATATCAACTGTTATGTAAACTCCATCCAGCCCTTCCCTAGAAACGTACTAGACGGTGCATGACGTGAAGCATGCAAGTTAGAGTGCTTATTTTGCCTCAAATTTTTTATTTTACTTTTTATCCAAGTTCAAAAGCTGTAATTTGTATAAAAATCCTTTTCTGTCAAATATTTTTGAAAACAATCAATTTCTAGGAAGTCCTAAGGCAAAATTTCACGAACCGTTATAGAAATAAACAAAAACGTCTATAACTTCTCAATCGTTCATGTTACAAACTTTATTTTGGGCTCTATACCTATTAATTCAAACCTGAAGATGCTTTTGGAGTAGATTAAATTGTGATCAAACTTAAGTTTACTTTGATGCTGGTATTATTTTAGAACAGAGCACCAAAATTACTGTATTGCGGCAATTTTTGCATCTTATATAATATTGCACTTTGAGGTAATATGTTACCAAATCAACTTTTTTTTTAGTTAAAATTTTCAGTTTGAAGTAGCAAGGATGATTTTAGAAAGTTTTATTGCTTTTTTTAACGTTACTTTATTAAGTGTGTAGTAGGGCACTCATAAAGCCTCACAATTTTTTGAAAGGTTTAGTATTATTTTTTACCTGTGTTTAAACTGTTCTTTTTCGAAAAATACGACATACAAAAATTTTTTGAAATCCAACAAGGTCTAGGGTCCTTCGAAGCCGTTACATGAATCATTGTGAAAATAAACAAAAACTGTTTTTATTTCTTTATTTTTTATGTTGAAAAGGTAATTTTTGATGCTATTCACATGAAATTGATTATTAACATGACTAAAAGTGATAATGTTAGCTAATGGCTGGAATATTTCGCTTTAGTTCAAGTAATTAATAAACTCTTTTAGGAAGCTGATAGAGAAAAGTATTCTGGTATTTTAGTCATTAACTGTTTTAGTCAGTGTTTGGAGAATGTAGTTACTTTTTACGTAGTTTTTTTAGTACATTTGTACAAATTTTGTTTAGTAGATTTAGTACATTTGTACAAATTGGGCTTAGTAAACTTTTTTGATAGTTATTGGAGACGAGGCCGTGGAGTTTCGTGGTTAGTCTACGGAGCAGAATTGCTGAAAAGCTGCACAATACAAAAAAACGAAAGCAAGTTACAAAACGAGGGTTAAAGATGTTGGAATTCGAACATTTGGCAGATGGTGATGAAACTGATGATGATGGCCCAATGGAATTGGTTCTATTGAGTTTGAAACTGAAAAGTTTTTATTATGAACTATAAATTGCCGACAATAAATGTTTATTGAAACAGTTGTTGACCGCACTTTCAGTCATAAATTTAGGTGAAAAATTTGCGGTTTTTTTAAAATTGTTTAGCGGTTCGTCAAGCCTACCCTTAAAAAAAACACTGTATACAAGTATCAAACGGTTAATTCTATTGACAGCATTACTCCATTAACATTCCACCAAAAAAAATCAACCCATACGACTTAAGTATACAGGAGTAAAACTTAATATTTTTTGCAATATTTACATTTTTTCCTTCAATCAGTGTTAAGAGTAAGACAACACAAATGTAATTTATTTCTTTAAACTAAGCGTGTTTTTAGGCCTTTGGCTACATTAGCTAAGGATGTTGTCTTAGACAATAAAAAATACTTCAGATATAGCTTATCGGGCACATATGAAACCAGTTTCTGTAAATACATTGTTAAAAATTATATATTATTACCTAAAACTGATTTCACCCCGATAAGGCATTATCAATTAAACATTATTCAAATAATATATCATCCAAAGCATGGCCTCAAACAAGTTTTAAGCAATGTAGATATACAACACTATTTATGCCACTCCAATATGCATGTTTTGAGCTGATTTTTCAGATAGAAGATTGCTTGTCCAGTTTCCTAATTCAGTTTTAAGTAGATATCTAAAGTTGCTTCAACTTGAGGTAATACCCAGCATGTGTGAATATTGTAAATCTCATATCAAAAGCTATTTTCGCGTTATGCATGTATAACACGTTTTGAAAATAATTTTTAGAAAATTAATGGGCTCCTGAGTTTTCCTATTTAGCTCAAAAGCATAGCTGCTAGAATGATTATGGCATTAACAAATTAACATTTTTAACTGGCATCTGTTTAAAAATCACTTTTTTTGAAAGGAAGTTAATGTCAATTTTTAAAACACAAAAAATTACCTTGTATCAAAACGTTACATTCTTTAAAGTGTGCTTCATCAAACTCAAATTTTGATGCAGCTTTTTAAAAACAATACTGGGATGAGGTTGAGGTGACAATGCCGCTAGCTTTTTTATGAATCATTTTCTAACTTGAATTTATTAACCAAGAGAATAGTTTTCGTGTGAACTACCAAATTGACACAATTAAGTTTTTTTTTGCATTGTTTGGTAGGACCATTAATATCGATTTTAATGATCTATATTTATCAAAGTATTAGCATCATCAGAAATGAAAGGAAGCAAACACCAATAAACAAAAGCACTTTAATTTTGATATATGACAAGCAGAAGCAATTTTATAGTTTGGTAAGTAATAAGTATTGCATGCCACTAGTTTTGCTTTAAAGTTCAACTACTTTTGAAGCATATGCTACACATTAACAACATTAAAAGTAAACACTCAAGATCACCACCTACAGTATATTAAAGTTTCGCTAACAATTTTTTAAAACTTTCATATTTTAATGACAACCTTCAAATCTTAATAAGTTTTGAAGTGATTAAATAGTGCATTTTTGTATACTATGGTGCATGCAGCCTTACAAAAAGAGTAATCACCAAGTTTTAGAAGTGAAGAAATTAGCAATTCCAGTAAAATCTAAAGTGAGCAAAATCTGACGAAACAGTACACGTTTCCTTACGTTAAAATACTTTGACATAGGCATTTACGTTGTTTTGATAGACAAATACGATATGTAACTTGAAATTGGCTTGTTTTTGCTTTAATGCTTACACATAAAGCAATGGTCAATCAAAGATGCTTAGTGACCATAAAATCAAAGTAACCAAGAGTCATAAAAATTGCCAAACCATGCTACAAAAAATTTCATACCATCTCGGGAAGACTGAAATAAATTAATTTAAAACAGAAACATTTTCCGGATGACAGCCAATTTAGCTTGCACTAAGTTCGCTAACTCAAAATTAAGTATTTGAACAAAAGTCTACCAATAATCTGCTACATAGCCTGCAGTGATCTTTTTATTTAACTAGGTGTTATGCTTTCAATAACTAACAAATAGTATGAAGAGGCTTCCAGACAACATTGTTGCCAAAGTACCATTGGTGGGCAAGTCAATGCAAAACGTTAGCTTCGTTAACCACTAGTCCGTTAACAAACTTCACACCTCAGTGAACGTTAATCCGTTATTTTCAGCTTTAATTAACGGAAGTTAATAAAGTCCGTTAATCCGTTGATATTTTGCTTGTAATTTACATTTCGTTTTATTCACTCGCTTCTAGAACACGTATTGACGCTGTTGAGCTGATTGTAAGGAAATATTTATTGCTATGGTGGTCTTTTTGTGTTTTGAAAGTTACATTGTACAGTCTAACCTAATTTCAAGATAAAAACAAGTTCAAATGTACAACGAAGCTGCAAGATATTAACGATAAAAACCTTAACGGAAGTTAACAGAACTTAACGGAAGTTACTTTAGTCCATTAACAGCCCTTAACGGAAGTTAATTTAGTCCGTTAACATGAGAAAACTTTTTAACGGATTAACGAGTTAATGAAAAAGTTAGCTTCGCTATTAACGGATTAACGATTAACGGACTTGTGCCCACCTATGCAAAGTACCATAACTAGATACACAGTCATTGAGTTATTAAAGTTACGTTAAAAGAAAGTAATAAAAGTTTCTAATGTCACCATTGTCACCTCTTACTGAAAATTTTACCTAAAAATTGAATTGGTAATACGTAGTTGAGTCAAAAAACGCGTTTACGGGCTCCGGAAAGATATATTTTATTCACCTTTACAACCATGCTTTGTACAGTCTGAAGTTTTCGGTTAGGGTTGTCCCCACCTCACTTTTCCTGCTCATTTACGTCACAATGACGTCATTTCCACAAAAAATTGGCTAAATTTTTTAGCTTTGTTGACTTTTACTTTATACATTCTCACTTCCCTTATGCTTGGACCTGAATTTCCAAACTTGGATCACTCAAAAAGTGGGACATGAACAACCTTCACATGCATTTATGATATAATATGATTACCGCGTCACAATGCAAAAACAAAAATGTCACCGAAATTGTAAAAAATTACTATTTTGAGTGGTTGTCAATTCCAATAACTTTTGTTATATTTCATGAAGGGCTTTGATATTACTATTGAAGAAAGTACATCTATAATAGAAGATAAAGGTACTGTATGAATTTGGTGTACTTTAATCTACATTTTTATACAATCAATTACACTGAAAATATGACAACCATTTTGCAATACTTGTCGTATTTGAGCGTTTTACTTGTCATTCAAGAGTGAGTTTATTTCCATAGCAATATTTGCTTCCATAATTCACTTTTTTTTCAACATTAGGAAATTTTTAACGTTTTACGAAGGTGAAGAAGTTATGACGTCATATTGATGAATTATGATGTTGAAAGTAAAGTCGCATTTAAATAACACATTTTATAAGTTATAAATAGCCTAATCTCAATAATTTAATTTTTTTATCACTAAGACAAAGTAATTTGATTATAAGTCCATTGAAAAATCATTGAAGACATTACGATTGATTTTAAGGAAAAAGGAAAATTGAGTGCTCTAAAAATCTTGAATCGACTACACCATGAAGAAGCTTTCAGGGACAAAACAAAGTCTTAAAATGAGTAGACAAATTTCTTATCATACAAAATATTGCTTGGTAAAAACACTTGACGATGAGTGGGAAGTTTCGGATTAGTTATGTGAAGACCTGGAATCATTGGAATCATTTACTTGCTCAATGTATGGAGACATTAAAAGTCAATCTCAAAATTTTTTTGTGAAGGAAATTGATAAAAAATTTCTTGAGACGATTTAGCGCTTGCATCAAATTCTAAAATTGATTTGGCTAGACTTCCACCATGCTTTAGTAATTTGCTTCCTTGCATATACTGAGATAATCATCACCTTTCTTTTTGTAAACGAGCTGATGAACCATTCATAGAAGCACCAAATCCTTATGATGGCAAGCAAGATTGGCACAAAAATCAAGAAAATCTTTTGAAATCGATTTGGCAAGTATTAGGACCCATTCTTGCAAGCGCTTTGGTAGACATCGTAGCTAGCCAAGGTGGAGTCGAGGAAACAACGTTCTAGGCCATGGCCAAGAACCGACTTTTAAAAGACAGAACCTCTTGAGGTTAAGGATAGGAATTCTCGAGGCCGAGGCCAAAGACCAAGAAAGCAGTTTTTCTACATTCTGGTTGGCAAAATTTTGGCATTTTTTAAACGCAAAAGTGTTTAACATATTGCATTTCGTTAAGTTATTGATGATAATTCGAAAATAGTAAAAATAATAACGAATGCAAAGAAATTAGTCTTGAGAAACAGTTTCACTGTGAATAAAAGAGCCAAAGCTGTCGTAAACATTTTATTTTGCAAAACAGAATGTCTATAATATTTACAAAATAAAAATATTTCATAAAGTAAAATGTTTACGACAGCTTTGGCTCTTTCATTCTTGGTAAAAATGATGAATGCCGTTTTGAAGTTTGACACGTTAGCGGCTGATAAGTTGAATACGTACGGTAGCGGTATCGTGACAATGAAACAAGGCCATAACCTGCGAATGGGAATATAGCTAGAATAATCGTACAAATTGTCAATTTAATGCCTTAATTTTGTCTGTTAGGGCCCCGGTGCAAACGTCCACTAATTACGGATACCTACTTTTTTAGTAGTTTCCTAAACGCAACCCATATTGTTAGGCTGAACGATTTCTTTTTACGGAATTTTTTTGAATTATTTTCTAAAAAGTACAGTATTATTGAAAATGCAGTAAATACTTGTTTTTAAAATGATTTGAGGTACCGTACCAAGTCTGTTTGTAAGCTCAAGGTTTTGACATAAAAAAAAAACGCGGCTCTGGGGAATGGGAAAAGTCTCAGTGCCGCATGTTAAATAACATCACCAGTTTTTTTTTTAACTGTGTTTTTTGTTTCTAAAATTAAAGTGTTTTTTTTTTTGTTAATTTTTTGTTTTTAAAGTGTTTTTTTCTTATAGTTTTTTTTTTGGAAAAAATAGCAGTTTTTCTGACTTTAAAGAAGATTACACCTTTAGATTTTCAAAGCAATTTTGAAACAAAAATACCGTAATTGCTATAATAAGTTAGAAACACTTTTGTTTTTCCACAATTTTTTCAACTCCAATTTTAAGGCAATATTTTCTCGACGTTTCATTATGTATGATGTCTTTCTCATATAAAATGTTTATCAATAAATGATCGCGAACGTTGAGGCGGCCAAAAACACTTTGTTAAATTTAACACATAATCTTTAATTTTAAAAAATAACTGAGGATCCGAGTAAGGTCGTATAAAGAAGGAAGGCATTGAAGACATTTGCCCCGGGCCCCTCTTTATAGGGCCCACAATCGTCTAAACGGAAAAATAATAAATCATAAATTGTTTCTAAAAATGATCAAATTTTTCTCGGGAGCTTTGCCTCTTCATCTTTTAATGACGTGGGGTAGAAGATTTATTAAGTGCAGCGCGCATCTTTCCAGGCATTCGAACAATTATTATGCTGCAGTTATATTTAACTTCACACTTGCTTTCTTAATAATTCTTCATGCAACATTTTTTGTGATTCAATAGTTTGTTGTTAGGGTTTCTTAGCAGCAATTTCCAACACACAAATTATTCAGTGGATTTGGTTTTGCCCCAACAACTTGCCAGTGATTAAAGTTATTCTTTCTTGTCTCAAAACAAATTCTTCACGTTCACATATTTTTAGAACAAGTAGTCATTCTCAAGATTACACTGTTACAAAGTTACTGTGGTATAATACGAATATGCATAGGTGGGCAAGTTAATGCAAAACGTTAGCTTCGTTAACCACTAGTCTGTTAACAAACTTCACACCTCCGTTAACGTTAATCTGTTATTTTCAGCTTTAATTAACGGAAGTTAATAAAGTCCGTTAATCCGTTGACATTTTGCGTGTAATTTACCAGAGGTGGAGTCGAGGACACAAGGCTCGAGGCCAAGGCCAAGGACACAAAAAAAATCCGAGGCCAAGGCCAAGGACAGCCTTTCCGAGGACAGACACTCTCAAGGCCAAGGACAGGAATGCTTGAGGCCAAGGACCAAAGACACAAGCGCAAGTGCTCTCCAAAAAAAAAAGATCTTCACAAAAATATTTTTGGCGATCTCCAAAAAAAAAAAAAAGGTCCTTCACAAAATTTTAACAATTCAAAAAATAGTGCTGTCCTCGAGCCGAGGACAGGTCAATTTTCGAGGACTTGAGGCCTCGAGGCCAAGGCCAAGGACTTGACCTTCGAGGCCAAGGCCAAGGACTTCAAAATGTGTCCTCGAGGACTTCACCTCTGTATTTTACATTTCGTTTTATTCACTCGCTTCTAGAACACGTATTGACGCTGCTGAGCTGATTGTAAGGAATTATTTATTGCTATGGTGGTCTTTTTGTGTTTTGAAAGTTACATTTTACAGCCTAACCTAATTTCAAGATAAAAACAAGTTCAAATACACAACGAAGCTGCAAGATATTAACGACAAAAACCTTAACGGAAGTTAACAGAATTTAGCGGAAGTTACTTTAGTCCGTTAACAGAACTTAACGGAAGTTAATTTAGTCCGTTAACATGAGAAAACTTTTTAACGGATTAACGAGTTAATGAAAAAGTTAGCTTCGCTATTAACGGATTAACGATTAACGGACTTGTGCCCACCTATGCGAATATGCCATCAATGGTAGCACAGTATTACTTTTCATTATCAAACACATGCTTTTTTTAACCCTTATCAGTACTTCTAAAAACACATACGTTGTTGCACTTCTGTCGACATTGTGTAAAGTTGTCTTTCTAGCGTAAGCATTGCAGATTTGTATTTGCAAATGGTGTATTAAAATGAAAAAAACAAAATGACCTGAAAGAGAGTATAAATAACTCTGCAGGCGGTAGATTAAAAACGACAAAAAAATTCAAAAAATTGGTCGCACACCCGGATCACTCAAAAATTCACATTTGCATGTTTTAAAATTTTTTCTGTGTTAAGGACGCACACCTCTGGCACAATCATCACATCGTGACAGGCTCGGTGCCATAAGGGGCATTCCGGGGCCGTGCCCCCCAAATCACCACTTGTGCCCCGCCCCCCAAACGAGAATTGATCTCTCCCAAGCGAGGATTTTGCCCCAAAGAAAGTATCAGGCTTGGTGCCACTGGAGTGCACTTCCAAGCCTGAGACTCCCAAAATGCTGGTTGTCATCCAAAAATTCGTGAGCAAGAACTGTTTTTTGCAGATTTTGCATTAAAGACCCCTTTTTTTTTTTTGAGGTTTCACCCAGAAATCGTGGATATTCGTGTATTCTTTAGAATGAAGATCTTTCTTTTTCTTTTTTTTTTAGTCTTCACCCCAGAGTTCGTGGAAATTCGCAATAATGATTTTTGTTTTTGGTCCACTCTCTCAAATTCAAAGCAGTGAACTTTTTGTGCCCCCCAAATTTGTTTATGCCCCCCTATCACGCTATCCTGGCGCCGGGCCTGCATGGTGATCGGCTTTGTTTCTTGCATACTCTGCATCTTTCTTGATGGCTAGATACAGTGGGACAAGGGGTAACGTTGGATTCGGTTGGGATGAAAACGCCAACCTGAGCAGCTGCGTCTCTAACACTGCACTTTTGTTTGTTAAGCCTCAGACGATTTTCAACAGCAGATGTTGCTAACTGAAAACTTAGGTTTTTCAAAAAGCATTTCCTTGACTTGGAGTATCTTCCACATTTTTTCATCAAGATATAGCCATTATTGGCTGCAGCGTCAACTATGTTGTAGAAAAACAACAAAGGCCATCTTCGTCGGCATGAAAATTTAACTAAATTTTTGTCAAACATATCGACGCCACCTTTTCTTTGATTGTAGTCCAAAATCATGAGAGGTTTTTTGCACTCATCTACTGATAAATGCAGAATTTTCTGTACGAAAACAGAATTTTCTGTACGATTGAGCTAAGGAGCATTACGGGTTTTTTGTTCCTTTTAGCTTGGTACACAACCAAGCACACACCATCTCCACGGTTATACAAAAACATGGACAAGAATAGCTCTATCCTGTTATTCAAGGTAGTAGGGATCTCTCTGCAATGTTCTCTTATAGTTCCGAGTAATGTTAAATCTTTTTAAGTAGTAGTTTTGCAAGATTATAACTTAAAAAAAAAATTAACCGTGCACACATCCCTTCCTATTCCGTAATAGGGCTCAAGCAATTTAAGCACAATATCTTGGCCTAAATTTTTATGAACTTGATCTCCTTCTTTACCACCATAAGCCCTTGCATTGACTGCATACCCGGTGCTTGATTCACAAGCCTAGAAAATTTTTACTTGATTCACAAGCCAAAAAATGCACAACTACCGTAAAATATAAAAGCTTGTTTCAACTCCTTATCCTGGAATTGTGGTTCAGCACAAGAACTACTGTAGACAGTGAGAATCACAGACCTATATAGTTTCGACGTTTCGCATGTATTACAACTCATACTGTCAACTGTCAAGCAACTGTACGCTAGCGAAACACCGAGTAATATCGAAGTTATTTATTACGATACTTTGAGATATTTTGGAGTACTACCTGTTCGTTGTAACCCATAGTGTCCTACAGCTAAGCAACGAAATAACTATAACTAAAATCATTTTATCTATTTAACTCAAGTAGAAAAGAAACGCACACAGTGAGAAGTGACGAAACAATGAGATTATTATAAACAAAGGTTGTGACGTGCTGCGTATTGGCAACAGATTACTACGGTTGCAGCCTTATAATAGCCATAAATAGATTTAAAATCTTCCCACGACCCAGTTGGAAGATCTTATGTCCCACTATTTGCGTACCTCTGCATTAAACAAGAAAATAGATTTTGTCAAAAAAATGTTGACAAAAGTGCAACAACGTATGTTTTTCAATTACAACATAAAAATAAAAATCGCACGCAATTTTTCATTTGCATGGTCAAAGTGAAATAAATACCCTTCATCATAGTTGAAAGAGAGCCCTATTGATCAAAGCTAGCAAGAGCAACAAAACATTTTGCAACCAGTGTCGAAAAAATGTTGACGATGTTAGGGATAAGGGTTAAATTCACACGCAGAATAAGCTTAGTCATGTTTTAGCATTAGCAACGCAAAATTGTTTGTCCAGACCTCTGGATTCTTGTAATTGCTCTGAATGGCTTTAGTGTTTTGCGTTCGTACCGCTTGTACCGGAAGTATTAATGGAAATAAAAACAACATTTTTCTACAAGCCTTTTTGCCCCCTGATTCTCCGACTAGAGCTTTCACGCATTATCATTTAAAATAAGTTTCAGTATGACTTGGCTTAGTTGGCTATCACATTGTATTATTTTTCGAATAAGGAAAAGAAACGAATTGACAGACCAGAAGTTTAAGTGGTCTTTTGTTTGGTTATTTTCTTTTTTAACGAATCAAGAAACAATGCGTACCTCGGGCCAAAAACAGAACATCTTCGAGAACTTGTAGGCTTCGAGGCCAAGGCTAAGAACTTCAAAATGTGTTCTCAAAGACTCCCAGAGTTGCAAGTCGAGCCGGGCTTTTTGGTTCGGGTTAAGCGGGGTTCGGGCCTAAAGTTGACAAAACGTCGGGCCTGAGACGTGCTTTTTGTCTTAGGTGCCCAAAAATATAATCAAACCAACTATGCAAGAAGACTTCATTTAAGTTTTTTTGGGGATGATTTAGGCTTCAGATTAGTTTTCGAGTTCGGACTTATATTTTCGGGTTTGAGCCTGAACTTGTAGAACCGTTCTCAACTCTGAGGACTCCACCTCTGGTAAATAGCGTAGAACAAGAACAAGAGCAGGAAGTGTTTGTTAAATTAAATGATTGTATTGAGGAGAAGGAAGATGCTGATTTTTCAATAAACTGATAATCAAATTACTTTGTCTTTGTGATAAAAAAATTAAATTATTGAGATTAGGCTATTTATAACTTATAAAATGTGTTATTTAAATGCGACTTTACTTTCAACATCATAATTCATCAATATGACGTCATAACTTCTTCACCTTCGTAAAACGTTAAAAATTTCCTAATGTTGAAAAAAAAGTGAATTATGGAAGCAAATATTGCTATGGAAATAAACTCGCTCTTGAATGACAAGTAAAACGCTCAAATGCGACAAGTATTGCAAAATGGTTGTCATATTTTCAGTGTAATTGATTGAATGAAAATGTTAATTCAAGTAAACCAAATTCATAAAGTATCTTCTAATATAGATGTACTTTCTTCAATAGTAATATCAAAGCCCTTCATGAAATATAACAAAAGTTATTGGAATTGACAACCACTCAAAATAGTAATTTTTTACAATTTCAGTGACATTTTTGTTTTTGCATTGTGACGCGGTAATCATATTATATCATAAATGCATGTGAAGGTTGTTCATGTCCCACTTTTTGAGTGATCCAAGTTTGGAAATTCAGGTCCAAGCATAAGGGAAGTGAGAGTGTATAAAGTAAAAGTCAACAAAGCTAAAAAATTTAGCCAATTTTTTGTGGAAATGACGTCATTGTGACGTAAATGAGCAGGAAAAGTGAGGTGGGGACAACCCTAACCGAAAACTTCAGACTGTACTAAGCATGGTTGTAAAGGTGAATAAAATATATCTTTCCGGAGCCAGTAAACGCGTTTTTTGACTAGATATCACTGTAAAGTGCAACATTGTGTAATATGGAAAATTGCCGCAATACAGTAATTTTGGTGCTCTGTTGTGAAATCACAACAAAATCAAAGTAAGCTTAAGTTTGATCACAATTTAATTTACTCCAAAAGCATCTTCAGGTTTGAATTAGTGGCTGTAGAACCCAAAACAAAGTTTCTAATATGCATGATTAAGAAGTTATAGATGTTTTTGTTTATTTTCACAACGGTTCATCAAATTTTGCCGGAGGACCCCCTAGAAATTGATTATTTTCAAAAATATTTGACAGAAAAGGATTTTTATACAAATTAGCGAAATTACACTTTTTGAACTTGGATAAAAAGTAAAATAATAACTTTCAAAGCAAAATAAGCACCCTAATGCTGGTATTGAGTTATCCTCTCAAATTGTTAATGGTGTGGTGTGACTGCGTATAATGCGTAAATAAATAATGCAATATAATATTAACCCTGCAACAGTACCATGAAAAAAATTATTTGAGCAGTACCTTGGGGTCAATATGACCCCATTCTTAAAAATGCACTAAACGTCAAAAAAATATACGTCAATTGCAAATTTTTTGCTATTTAATGTTGAAATAATTTCTAAGAGTAAATGATCATGCACCAAAGAAACCAAAAAGCAGTGAAAATTTACCTACAATTGAAAAGTAACTATATATACTGTTTACTTCTGCGATAGGCAATTATGCACTTCAATGTGCTCTTGAAAACAAAGTATGGCAAAAAGAACGGAAAACTTTTCAACAACAGAAAAATTGACTGAAGGAATTAAATTTTAACAAATAAAGAAATTTAATTCAGCATCAAACAAAATTTACTGGTTAATTTGTTTATTTTTTACACAAATTGCTCTCCATTTTGCTGTGTTCCTCGCAGATGCTCTTGTTGCATCTATCTCAAGTAAACCTGAAACTTTTCTGTTCTGGGATCTTGAACAAAGAAAACACCTCTTTCATGCAGACGCAGAAGGTTTGTTCATGCTTTGGACAACCTGAGTTAGTGGAGGTAAAATTCCACTGCTGCGAATGATTTGTTTCACAATAGAGTGTTTGAGATGCCACTAATCTATGTTTTGCATGAGGAACAACTAGGGATATAGCTAGTTCTTCCAAAAATTTTGAGTCCTTGTCTGGCCTCTTGCCACCCAAAACAGGTACTATATGTGTAAAAATGAGATATGCATTTAGCGCGGAGCTGTCAATCATGCCATAGAAAACCTCATTGGCCAACAATTTGTTTTTCTCGCTGTTGTGTACAAAGCGCACATCTGGTCCTGACTGTCCACACCTTTTTCGTGAATGTAATTACATTTATTCTTTTCCTGCATCCTCATCATGGCATGGCAATGCGTGCATTGTAGATAAAAAAACTTCTCTTTTGTTTCTTTTGGGAGCAATAGAGAGCAGCGTAAAATCATTAGCATAATCAAACGCATACTGAACTGTACCTGGATCTGCTTTTGTCAAGAAGTCGAAAGAAATGCATCGCTTGTTCTTTTTTATTGTGGCTACAAGAATAAGATTATTGGCTTTTAACCCGTTAGCAACAATGTTGATTATGTTACTAGGCGATATCGCTGCAATGAAACTATTAAAGCCGTAACTCGTGAATGGGGATAACTAAAATCTAAAAGTCCAAATGGTCAATTTTAATGCCTTAACTTAATTAGTTAGGACGCAAGTGCAAACGTCCACTGATTGATGATTATAGATTCCCACTTTTATAGTTTCTCCAACTCAAACTTTATTGTTTGGTTAATTAACTTCTTTTTGCAGAATTTTTTTTTTAATTGTGTCATAGTTTTTAAATACTACATCGTGATTAGCGAATATTATATTATTATCTAAAAGTATTGCAAACTACTGTAAGTTCATGTTTTTAAAATGAATTGAGGTACCATACCCGGTATTTGCAAGCTCAAGTTCTTCGAAAAAATGGCAGGGTTCTGGTGAAGAGAATAAAGTACACATGCATCCGTTGAACAATTTTAGTGATTTGTTTTCAAAAAATAGTAAATTTTAAAGACTTTTAAAATAAATTAGTCTATTAAAATTTGAAAGCAATTTGAAAAAAGGAAACACCGTAAAAGTTAATTAAGAAAAACTTTAAGTGTTCCTCCATTTTCCCAATCTTTTAAAATTTTAAACCTTTTAAAAACAATCTTTTCTTTACGCTTCAGTGCATGTGATGTATCTCTGTATTCACCCATTTAATGCCTATTGCCTATCGATGAATGAGCGAGCACGTTTCGCCCGCCACAATACACTTCATAAAATTTAACATAAGGTATTTGACTGCAAAGAGTAACCTGAAGATCTCAACAGGCATTGCAGACATCTGCGATTTTTCCCGGTGCTCCCTTCGAAAGGCCCACAATTTCTAGAAACGTAATTTTCTAAAATTGTCTAAGTTTTTTGCCGGAGCATTGCTTCCTTATCTTCATGACGCCATGTGAAAAATTGATTTTACGTGCAGCGCGCATCTTTTCAGGCATTTGAACAATTATAGGTATATTTAATTTCGCTCTCTCTTTTTTAATAATTCTTCATGCAGCGTTTTTTCTGATACAGATGCAGTAGTTTATTACACGGAATTCTTAGCAGCGATTTTCAACTCAAAAATCGTTCAGCGGATAAGGCTTTGCGCCCAGACCGCTTGTCAGTGATTCTAGAATTGCTTTTATCTCAAAACAAATTCTTCAAAGTATTCGCTAACGTATTTTCAAAACAAGGCGTTCTTAAGATACGGTTTGTTAATTTTATAAGGTATATACTAACGCATTTAGTATAAGAGGTTACTGTATTACATTTCTTTTTCGCGTACATACTTTCTTCTGAATCCGCATTCAGGTAGGCATGGTCATGGTTTCGCTTTAGCTACGCAAAAATGCTTGTGTCTGGACCCCGGATCTCTTGTTATGACCCTGGACGATTTTAGAGCTTTGGTGATTGTACGATCTGCATAACAAAAAAAAAAAAAAACGATTCTACACAGCATTTTCCACCTTGTTCTTCGATTAGACTTTTACACAAGGCCATTTAAAATAAAGTTTATTATGACTTGGCAATCACATTATATTATTTTTTTAATTAATAAAGAAATGAAGCAAATTTTGAAAACTAGAAGTTTAGATTATTTTTTGTCGGGTTATTTTTCTTTTCATCCAATCAAGAAATATTTCTATCTTCGAGCCGAGGTCAGGACATTGTTGAGGACTTGTAGGCTTCAAGGCCAAAGACTTCAAAATAAGTCTTCGAGGCCAAGGGCGTTATCAAGGACTCCACCTCTGTAATTAACACTATGTTAACTTTTGCCCATAATATCACATATTAAGCATGATCATACAAACTAGAACCATAGTGTCGCTTTGACATGCACACAAGGGCAAACAACTAAAAAAGACACTCAAAATCTTAATATCACAACTAGAATTAAAAGTTTCGCATAGGCTAGGAAAAACTTTTGGTGGATAATCGGTATCGGCAAAGTCCAAAGCATAACAATTTTGTTAAGTCATAGAGCTCAGTCAATTTCTTGACCGAACTACCACCAAGCAAAACAGTCGTGCGAAAAAAAAATCTCCTTTGTAGCAAAAAGAAATTTGACAGTAAAATAACCCTCCATGCAATACTCAGGATAGCGCTATTTCGGTCAATACCAAACCTCGTCAGCTCAGCAGGCATGAATCGAAATGAGTAAAAAACAAAAATGCCAGCTCAGGTGACGAGGTTTGGTGTTGACCGAAATAGCGCTATCCTGAGTATTGCATGGAGGGTTATTTTACTCTCAAATTTCTTTTTGCTACAGAGAAGATTTTTTTTTTCGCACAACTGTTTTGCATGGTGGTAGTTCGGTCAAGAAATTGACTGAGCTCTATGACTTAACAAAATTGTTATGCTTTGGACTTTGCCGGTACCGATTATCCACTAAAAGTTTTTCCTAGCCTATGCGAATCTTGTAATTATGATGGCTTAATAGTGAGCCTTGGTTAGCAGTAACGCGATTGAGCAGATTACTGCCACCCAGGTCTTTTCGACGGAATTGATGTTTGTGATCCTCTATTTTGTGGCTGATCCCATCTTTTCTTGACGAATTTTAAGACCTATGCAATAATTAACTAGAATTAAAGTTAGAAAGGTTACGTACCACCGGTTACAGTCACATCTGACGCCATAGGTCAATTCTATGTTACAGGCTAATTTTTGGCTTACAGTTAGTTCTGGTTATGATTAGAGTAGGTGCTAAGTTTAGGTTATAAATACAAATCCGATTTGACCGGCCTAAGATTTTAACTTAAAACCTCCCACCCCAAGAGACGAACGCGTTACCGCTCGACCGACAGGTCGGTCAAAAATGAATGAAATATATTTGAATTAAAAACCCTTCGGTTTATTCTTAAACGATTATCAATCTTATTCAAATAGAATTAATTTGAATGAGATTGAAAAAGTTCTATTTGAATATTAAACAAATTGAATGAGCTCTATTTGAGTAAGATTTATAACACTGGCCAACAAAATTTTTTCGATTTTTTGTTGCATAAGATTTTATGATTGATTCTATATGGTTTTTGAACGCTGATTCCGAATCTGTAATCAGATTTATTGTGCAAGCTCTAGTTTTTTTTTGCAAAAGACCATTTCATATTACTCGATTTTTTTCATTTTTTAGTTTAAGTATCATTCAAAAGTGTCAATGTCAAGCTTTAAGACTTTGTTTATAGAATTTTTTTGTTGTAGCTAATCTTACTTTTACATTGGATGTTGGATAAAAGGTAAATTTTAAAGTATGCTATATTGCATTGGTACACTTCGATTCAATTTGCATAATTGTAATAGAACCAGGACCGTAACTATCGCTGGTACAAGTACCGGGTCTCTATGCCACATTGTATAGTAAATTGTTGTTTATTACTTAAAAGCCCGTTTTAGACAAGATCTAGGGGAAGAGAAAATGCGCATTTATACAGAATGATATCAAGTTGAGAGGGTGGGGTCAAGATGTTTTCTTTCTACATCAATGCTTAAGATTTCATGATATGTTATAGAAATTGATTTTTTTTTTGCGTTTTATGTAATGAGTGGTTGGCGTTCATATGTTGAAAGGTTGGCGTTCATATGTTGAGTGGTTGGCGTTCAGAAACTCTTTGAGAAACAAAACAAAGTAACAGGCTCTCGACAGTGGCGGATCCAGAAAATTTTGGTGGGGGGATGATAAAAATTTTAAGAACAAAACCTCAAAAATTTGGATGTGTTGTAACTAGGTGCGTAGCCAGGAATTCGCAATGCAGTGGCTGTTTTAGGGGTCTGAGGGCGGAGCTTCCAGCGCTAAAAATTTTGCATTTTTTTGCAAAAATAATTTAATTTTAGAGCTAGTTTGATAAAATAATGCTTTTAAAAAGCGGCATAGAAATTGGCAGTGCAAGCATGATTCAACTGGTTGCATAAATGGCCTATGTGAGAAGTGGTTAATGGTAACATTTTAGTTCTCTTATTTGGATGCTGGTAAATCATAAGCATAAAATCTTATAATTCAATAAAACTCACACGGAGTAATTTGTTTTATCTATATTTTATAGAGAAAAATAATTGAAGAGGGGCTGATGGAAAGAGAATTGAGACAAGTGATTGTTAATCAACCAATACTGAATAGCCTCTCCACCCCATTTCTAAGTTTAGGCTTATAATATATTTGTTGATGAAACCCGTGTTCAAGTTTTTTACACTAGCGATCAAATTTTATTGCTTATTTGTGGTCATTTTTTAAAGTTTTTTTTGATTTGTGTGTTTTATTTTTGACAAATTGCCCCCTTAAGCATATGTTTCGAAAAATGCTTTAAATCACTTTTTGGTCTATTTCAGTGCGAAAAACAGTCTCAGAAGTGCTAAAAACGTGATATTTTTTATTTTTCATTTTGGTTGACAGGCCAATGGAGGGGCTATTATAATAGCCCCCCGACCCCTGTCAACACTACTGCTTAGAATTAATGTTCTTGACCTCGCTTAATGCTCACTTTTTATAAGCCTAATATGTCACTTAAGAATTGATTTGCATTGTGTAGGCCTAAGCCTAATATGTCACAATTATTATATCTTGTGAGCAACATGCTATAGCCTTGCAGCGTTTTGCATTTTTTATCGCAATTTCCTGAGGACAACCAAGGACGTAACTACAGCGAGCTATTTTTCTTTGTAGTTTCAGAACTTGTTTATTGTGTCGCAAATTCTCATTCTGTTGATACTTACCACACTGTTTGTAACAGTTAAGAAATTGCCAACAAAAACTACTGTTTATGGTTTGAACGGCTTTTCCTTCAAATTAGTATGACGAATAACTCTTTGACGTGTGACTTTTAATCGCTTCTAATGCATAGAATAACCTCATGTATTTATGCAGTCCTGTTGAGCTCTTTTCCAGTTCATTCTAAATTCAGAAATTAAACTGGAAGTTTCGTTAAAGCCGAAAGCAATATCAGCTTTTTTGGTGCTATGACTTCTTTATTGAATTGCGTTGTTTTTTGGGCGAGAGGTATACTTACAATATATTTGGTTTTCCCTTGTTCAGTGTAACGTTCAATAAAAGAATAAATTAGGAATTAAGTCTGCAGCATAGATCAGAAATTCACTTCAGAAATTCACTTCATGCTTTACTACCCTGGATACTAGGGTGGCTCGAAATCACGTTTTTTTTTAGAAAAATTTTGCATTACCGCAAAAAATGTGCCAATCGGTGAAAAAACACATGTGTTAAAATTTGAGAACTCTGCGACAACGGGAATACTTCGCGCATCGAACCCAAAGTCTCGAATTTTTGCTGAAAATGCGCATTTTTTCAAATATTTAAAAACATATTTTAATGTCATTATATTCGTTCGCATCACCATTTAAAAGTTTGTTTAGAGGCATAAGATGATAGTTTTAAAGTTTCGTTAGAATATGACAACCGCAATACTTCGCGCAAGGCGTTCAAATTAGGACCAAATTTGAACGAATTTTCGCGATTTTAGCAGCTCAGCGGGCTAAAAAAGCGCCATTGTTTCTTGAAGCAACACGTTTCTTTTGATCTGTATTTTCAATTAAATGCCATTTTAATCCCGAACTTTAACTCCAGTAAGCAATTACGTTGTTTACGTGAACTAATTGCATTAATTTTAATTGCTGGAAGAGTTTCGTCAAGTGAATTTTGACCTAACTTTATACCCCCCCTGCTGCTGTAACGTGGAATCGTTATTTTAGCGCTAGATCCTTTCCGTTTGATGTCCGATTTTTCCCACGGGTTTCGGACTTTTTTAAGGCTTGGCTAACAGGGAAAAAATCATTTTCAGTTTGACAGTTTCGCAAAGGTTTTATGAAAGCCATATGAAGAACGAAATGACTTCAGCTCCAGGAAAGCCGACTTCAAGATCACAAGTGCTCTGTCCGATTTTAGGAAAGCCGGAAGATTTGAAGACCAATGTGCTTCCGACAACGGAAGAACTTCTGAAGTACTACTTGTATCTAAAGCACGAATCAGACGTAGAAAAGCCTATCGGCTTGCTCTCCAAGATAGTAGATTCAGTTCTTCAAATATGGAAATACAGCGGTGTGCCAACGTTATCAAAACCCCATGTGACTAAGTTGTTTAAGAATAAACTGGATAACTACGCTAGTTTAAAAAAGAGTATTGGTCGCAGAGAGGCTGAAACCTTCAAGGTGAAATTAGCAGCATTCAAAAAAAGCATCTCTGGTTTATTTGAAATATCGGCTTGCAAATGCACGGATTTTACATCATGTGCTTGTCCAAAAGAGAAGAAAGTACCAATGAGAGAGCGTCTATTTATAGTTGACCAACGATCGGAAAGAAAAATGTTCATCGGGCGGATTGATCAACAGGTAACAAAGCAATTAGAAAAATCCCTTCAAAGAAAATTGAACAAAAAAATTTTCGCTACACACAACGCATCGCAACAAGATGAGCCTACCGTAGGTGCAGAACCATATTCATCTTCCGCCTCGTCTTCAAACGAAGATTCCGACTACGAGGTTCCATGGAGACTAAAGTATCCATCAGCGGAAACAAATCCGTTGCAAAATGTTGCGGTGGCCTGTGATAGAACTGGCGTATCAAATAGAGCCGCAGCAATAATTGTCACTGCCGCATTACATGATCTCTACTCCAGAAGCCCAAACATTATTGACAGGAATAAAGTTTCAAGAGAAAGAAAGAAATCAAGAGTCCAAAGCATTGGATCAACTGATTATGGAAGTGTTACAAGTCTCTACTTCGATGGGCGAAAGGATCGTACGCTGGTGATGGAAAGATCTGCAGAAAGACGAGCTAGAAAAGAAATCATTGAAGAACACATTACCGTTCTAGCAGAACCTGGAAGTAGGTACTTGGGACACTTTTCACCAACAAGTGGTAATGCTAAGGACATAGCAGATGGGCTTTTTGCATTTTGTGAGGAAAAGCAGATTGATGTCACTAGGATTGACTCCATTGGGTGCGACGGCACTAACGTCAATGTTGGTTGGAAATCCGGCATATTACGAAGATTAGAAGAAAAACTAAAAAGACCTTTACACTGGATCATATGTCAGCTTCATAGCAACGAATTACCACTGCGTCATTTGCTAATTCAATTGGATGGGAAGACTAGTGGGCCCCGTCAGTTTACCGGTCCCATTGGAAGGCTGCTTTACGAAACAAATTTTGAAAACCTTCAGATTGTTGATTTTCAACCAATTCCTGCTGACATAATTGAAATCGATGAAGACTATTCCACTGATCTATCTTCAGATCAAAGGTATTTGTTTGAAATGTACCAGGCAGTATCGACAGGTGTATGCCAACCGTCACTAGCATCTCGAAAGCCTGGAGTAATGGCACACTCTCGTTGGTTAACGACTGCATCAAGAGCCCTCCGACTCTACGTTTCAACAGAAGATCCTCCCGAGAATTTAAAACTGGTGGTACTGTATGTAATGCAGGTGTACACTCCTATGTGGTTTAGAATTAAGCGACAACATGATATCTGTCATGCCACCTTGCATGTCTTTGAAACAATTTTAAGATGTCAGATGTTGCCTTCAAAAGTCAGAGATATTGTGATACCTGTTGTGGAGCGCAATGCATACGGCGCTCATCCTGAGTCCATATTGTGTGCAATGATTTCAAGTAGTGACAAAAAACACAGAGAACTTGCATGGAGAAGAACTCTGCGTTGTCGAGAAAAAAACGTTTCTTCCAGCGTCATTCGGAACTTCAGGGTCCCAAAACTAAACATCAAGGCTTCAAGTTATGTAGAACTGATTGACTGGAGCGAAATTCCTTGTTCCGAACCGGTGTTCACTGATTCCGTAACGACCGATTACATAAAAGAAATGATTAGGAAGAGAACGTTTATGGACCTTAAAATTCCTGCTTTGCCATGTCACACGCAAAGCGTGGAACGCACCATTAAATTGGTAACGGAAGCTTCTTCTTCCGTATGCGATCATTTAAATAGAGAAGGATACATTCGGAAGAAACTCAGATCAAGAGCAACGATGCCACAATTCAATTCGAAATGTCAGTGGAAATCTATGTTCTAATATTCTAGCATTTAAGGTTGGGTGGTTGGGCTGGAGTAGGGTGGGACTCGGTACCGGCCACCTCCACGTGGTGAGTCCTGGGATATTTTATTGGCAAATCAATAAGTATTTGTTTGATAAAATATGCTGAGAGCCGGATAAGCGGAATAAAGGGCGATACATTTTCTACTAACCTCCAAATTATCATTAAAGCTATAGTGATAAGCAATGTTGCAACAAATGGAATAAAATTAGTTACAAAAAAACAAAACAGCACTTAAAATTGTTGTAATTAGTTCACGTAAACAACGTAATTGCTTATTGGAGATAAAGTTTGGGATTAAAACGGCATTTAATTGAAAATACAGATCAAAAGAAACGTGTTGTTTCAAGAAACAATGGCGCTTTTTTAGCCCGCTGAGCTGCTAAAATCGCGAAAATTCGTTCAAATTTGGTCCTAATTTGAACGCCTTGCGCGAAGTATTGCGGTTGTCATATTCTAACGAAACTTTAAAACTATCATCTTATGCCTCTAAACAAACTTTTAAATGGTGATGCGAACGAATATAATGACATTAAAATATGTTTTTAAATATTTGAAAAAATGCGCATTTTCAGCAAAAATTCGAGACTTTGGGTTCGATGCGCGAAGTATTCCCGTTGTCGCAGAGCTCTCAAATTTTAACACATGTGTTTTTTCACCGATTGGCACATTTTTTGCGGTAATGCAAAATTTTTCTAAAAAAAAACGTGATTTCGAGCCACCCTACTGGATACAGACTTACTGATTGGTTTCTACTATTTTACAACAGTTGCCGCCCGATTTTCCAGAGTTCCCACCAGAGGCAAAAGCCGGGTTTGTGGTGACCTGGCAGCCCAGTCGCGTCAGCGTCATTTCCCCGCAATCCAGCCAAAGCAGGAGCCCCCTAGCCCTATGTGGAAACTGGAGGCCGTTGCGTCAGGGACAAATGCAATAAGATGTCAACAAAGTTGAATTTTTTTTTCAGTTTGGTTTTAATGCTTTGATTATCTAAAATAATTATGCTTTGGTTGTGTTTTTAGCATTCTAAAAAATACTGGTACAGGAAGTTTTCATTGCCATATTGAAGAGAAGGGGCATTGGAGGACAAAAAAGCGCCTCCCCGTTAAGCACATAAACATCACTCAAGGTCTCTAGTCTCTACCACTTTTTTCAGAAAAAAAAATGGTCGAAAAAAGTGAAGAGCAAAAAAAATCTTTAGCATTAGTAAACACTAAACTACAATACGTCTGAAGTCAATTCACGAAATCAAGAAAGAGAAATGCATATTTTCGCTAGCTTCCGAAACACTTTACTTCATTAACTGCGGACTGTACTTAGGTTCCTCCCGACCTTAAACCAGCTGAACAAAGTTCTGTTACTCAACCACAAATTTAGGACCATCAGCAGTGTTTTCTTAGATTTTTGCATGAAAAGATACGTTATGTGAAACTCAACACTTAAACGTTATACAAATTGCTTTATCAACCTAGCATAATGCAAAGGATTTTGGCTCACATTGAATAGTTTACATGTTGGGCTGCCAGCTTCAAGTGCTTGTCGTGCAAGCTACTTTTTGTTAGCGCAATGCTTATTACTATTTCTGGTGTCCCACATGCAGAAGTAACATGAGAACTTGCTGTAGAACTAGCTATATAGACCAAGTGAACATATTTAATCACTTTCGAATTGGTACATAAATACAACCAGGTTGAGAGTTATTCATGACGTAAATACAAAAATTTATTCATGACGTAAGTACATAAATACAACCAGGTTGAGAGTTATTGGTACATAATGTTATTCATGACTTCAAGATCGCTATATAGTACATTTCGTTTTCGTTGAAGCAGTTGAATGACTAAAAGAAACTGCTAATGCAAGCTAGGGTAAAGCAAAAATGCAACTTCTCAATTAAAAATTTGTTTGAAGCAATCTAAAAACAATCTTCATTGTTATGATCACAAAACTTGATGCCCAGTATTGAACACTGCTTTAAAAAAATTGAAAAACATAACATGAAAATAAATTCTTAGTCTAACTCTAAGATGGTTTTTAATAACTAAACGCTTTATTGAATGAATTTCTATGCTTTTGTTTGGCAAAGATGCTTAATGCTCACGGTTAATTTGCTTTTCTTGAAAGATTTACATCACCATGTTATCTATATGGTTGAGTGTCGGTTATCGGTCAAACCTCTTGGTGTACAGAAGGATTTCCCCGTTCATGGAAGAATACATTACTAAAGAAACGCATCCGCAATTTCACATCGTTTGGTGCTTAAAGTAATCAAAAATGATGAAAACCTGTTGCCCTGTTGCATTATTAAAAGGTCTTTATTTGATTTTGTTTTTCAAAGAGTTTCTGAACACCCACCACTCAACATATGAACGCCAACCACTCGTCACATGAAACTTAAATTTGAGCATTGCCGTTGGAAGGAAGCATCTTGACCCCACCCTCTCAACTTAGCATCATTCCGTATACATGCTCATTCGCTCCACCCTTGAATCTTGCCTGAAGAGGACTTTTAAATACTAAACACCAATTTACTATACAATGTGGCATCGGGACCCGGTACTTGCACCAGCAATAGTTACGGTCCTGATTCTATTACAATTATGCTAATTGAACCCAGGTGTACCAAAGAAATATAGCATACGTTGAAATTTACGTTTTATCCAACACCCAACGCTAAAGCGAGATCAGCTACAACAAAAAAAAAAATCTATGAACAAAGGCATAAAGCTAGACATCGACGCTTTGAATGACACTAAAGCTAAAAATGGAAAAAATCAAAAAATATGAAATGGTCTTTTGTCAAAAAAACTAGAGCTTGCACAATAAACATGATTACAGATTCGAAATCAGCGTTCAAAAAACGTTTAGAATTAATCATAAAATCTTATCCAACAAAAAACCGAGAAAAATTTGTTGACCAGTGTAATAATTAACTCGAAGATTTTCGTTAAAGATTTTTGTCGTGAAACTAACCAGTTATAGTAGTAGGGGAAAATGGAGTAAGTTGTTCATTTTTTTTTAATTTCCAACTTTTTTTTTATCGTAAATGCTTTTAGAAAATTAAGTAGATCCTCTAAACTCAAATCTTTTGGCTTTTGTTTAGCATTGTTCTTATTTTGAAATCTTGTCGATTTTTCTCGCATTTAGCTAACTTAAAAATGTCCACTGAAACTGAAGAACTTGCCCTACTGGTAGGGCAAGTTAGCCAGTCCATAGGGTCAGTTAGCCATATCACTTCTTTAAATTAAGTGAAATTTAATAAACAATACCAAGAACAAAATAACGAAAATCAAAACAATACGAAGAAATTGTCAATTTCCCTAGCAGATACATCTACACTAGCCGTTCTGTAGAGCCAAATAAACGTCTAATGGCTAGTAGCAGCAACTGCGCATTAAGAAATTGAGGTCGGCTACAAGCTTAAACAGCATGTTTGATTCCCACGACGAGCAGTGTTAAATTATATGGTGTTTTTGTGACTTTTGCCTCAATCAGATTATAAATTGGCAAAAACACTAATCAAGCATCAGTGTAGCTCTACATAGTATTTAAATCAGATAACGATCGTAAAAAAGCGTGTGGGCATTTAGCACACTAATTAGTTCTAAATAATTTTAGTCTAGACTTAAGAAGATGAAAAGAAAACACCCACAATGTCTATTTATAGTCATCAGTATTGTAATTACAGTAGCTCACACAATACGAGAGGAGTTCTTTATTAACATTTAAAACATCATACTGTCAGTACACAAGCTGTAGACTCAATTTTGATTAAAATTTTGGTACAAGACGATTTGTTTCCAGAAAGTTGGCTAGGTAAGATGGCCGGACAGATGAATGGTCAAAAATAGCAGTGACCAACTTACCCACTTGGTAGCCATATTGGAAATAGCCTCAAAGCAGCTACAGGGTTACTGTTAAAAACACTAAAGTAATAGGAATTCATCGCTAAAGCACTTACCAACCTTTGACTGGAAACTTACTTTTCTAATGTTTTACAAAGGCAACAAAAGCTGATGCCAAACTAAATTTTTCGAAATCCAAATTATCACCAAAAACCAATTTTAAAAAATTTTTCTCTCTGCTTAGAAAAAACTTATCTGACTTAGTGTGATAGTAAGTTGCAACAATGGGATTAATTGTGCAAAAGCACGTGACGATTGGACTGCTAATTTTTGACAAAAAGGTAATAGCTCACTTGCACTTCTGGCCAACTTATCTCACCTTTCCTACATGTATGGCCAGGGGGCCCTGACCCTTTCAACTCAAATTCAATAATTTGTTCAATGAGCATTTCCCCTTCCTAATTTTTTTCAAAGAATTTTGTCGCGTAAAAACTGGCGAGGTAGAGGTGAATTGTTGTTGAAAAATGGTAGAATAAACGGTTACGCCTAATAACCATGTTCTTGCCCGAAGCAGATTAAAATTTTGCGGGGCTTCTCTTACTTGGGGGACTTCGCTACAAATTCCTACCAAATATAGGCAAAGACAAAAAAAATCCTTACCATCAGGGCGCAGGGCCCCAGGCACTGCGCCATATGGTAATTCTGGCTCCAGATATTGCGTTACGTTCATAAAAAGGTTATATGAGGGCATGAGGTTGCAACGTCTAAAACAAAAACCTTTAATTTCAATCGGGTTATACATTTCAGTTGGTTGGCAAATATTTGAATTGAGGGGCCCTGGCCCCTTAGTTTTCATATTACTGTTAATTGCTGTTGTACGCCTCTACTGCTGCACACAAAGATGCTAAAAGAAGTTGAAACCGATAAAACAATAGTTTTTTTAGCCATATTTTTATCATTAGTGACATTTGAATTGGGAGGGACTATAGACGTCCTTTTGGCTGCCGACCAAAATGCAGAATAAAAAAGGTACAACGTTTTTAGCGCTTTTGGCGTTTTTTGCCCGCTAGCCAGTAGCGCGGGCAGGGAGGGGACTGTAGCCCACTCCAACCTATTGACCTGCCGACCAAAATGCAGAATAAGGAAAATACCAAGTTTTTAGCGCTTTTGAGACTGTCTTTTGCACCAAAATAGACTCAAAAAATGATTTAAAGCATTGTTTTGAACGTTTATTTCAGAAGGAGGAAGCTAATTTTGTCACAAATATAACTCATAAATTAGAAAAAACTTTTAAAAATGGCCAAAATTGGCATTTAAAACTGATCGCTTATTGAAAAATGCTTAATAGTAATTACAAATTCAGAAAATTATTAAAACCTATAAAATCATTTAAATAATGCCCCCGACAGACTGTTTCGCCGTTAGGCTCTTCAGGGGGTTGCGGCAAATCTTTTTCACAAAGAATAAGATTAAATAAAATTTGCCACCACCCCCCTGAGGAGCCTACCGCCGAAACTGTCTGCTGGGGGCATTATTTTAATGATTTTATAGGTTTTAATATTTTTTAAGGTGTTTTAATATTGTTAACAGGCTCTGACCAAGCGTCATCATGCTTTTTGTTTGGTTCGCAATAAAAAACAATTACAAAAATGCTTAATATATCGGTTTCACTAAACAATATATAAACTCAGAAATAGATAGGGGCTATTCAGTATTAGTAAAATACTAATCAATTCTCTCAAACTTCCCTCCATAAATTACATTTTTTCTATAAAATACAGACAATATAGATTACTCCTTGAGAGTTTCATTGAACTACCGGTATAGGATTTCATGATTTACCAGCTTGTAAATAAGCGAACTGAAATTCTAGCAATAGCTACCTCCCACATAGCCCATTTATGCAACTATACAATTATGTTTTTGCACTTTTAATTTCTATGCCTCGTTTTAGTTGCACTAAATTTTATCAAAATTGGCCTAAAATTGCCAAAGAATACAAAATTTTTGAGCGCTGGAGGCTCGTTGTACATTGTAGGATAATACGCTTAAGAATCTTGATCTCGAAGAAGCAGCAAGTTAACTGGGAAGAACGTATTTGCTTTCCAAAAAATTATACAAACTTAACTTCTTTGTGATATACTTGATTAACTTTTTGCTTAATCTAATTTTAATCTTTTTTTTTAATCCTTTTTTTTAAGAGTAAACAACAATAACAATAATTTTGCAACTACACATACAAATCCCGGCACGAAAAAATGTAGATTGTACCATAGCCTAGGTAACAAACGTCTAAGAACAAGCAAAAATACGACTAGTAGAGTTATTAGAGTAGGCTCGTAGGCAAATGTTTTCAACTTAGACGGAAAAATTTTTTCTACGGTCACAAAATACCGTAAGCAAATGCAATAGGTCTACTCAAGTATTGGTAGTCTTATTTTTTGGTACAAGTTTGTACTGTGTAGCTTAGAAAAAAAACTCATTGCTAGAGAGGGCTAGAATTTAGACTGAAATGTACCTGCCACCTTGATTTTTACTGAAATCATTAGGCTACCGAACAGTCTACTCTTTCTACCAGCTCAGATCTGTTGCGCTGAAAGCATCAAAAAGATTAGTGCGTAGCAAAACGACTTAATGCAGTAGCCTATTCGTTGCGTTAGATTATAACTAAGAAGGCGTTGCTAAAACGCTAATGCTTATCAACGACAGGGTTGCCAATAAAAATTATTAAGATTTATGACATTAGAAGCACCGACGTCGTGTTTGAAGTAGAATATCTCCGCAACGGATGGTTCAAAAAGGATGGAGTCAACGCCAATCTAGTTCAAAACGATTAGCCTAAGTTCAAATACGCCCATTGATTTTGCCTTTAGTCCTCGTTTAACTGTGCATTTTTTTGGTAATTAGATAAATTTTTTCTACCCTAGCTTCAAATCCTTTTATACGAGTATATCAAATTTTTTGAAAATTTTTATTTTTTCCATCGCAAATGATTAAGAGCTCGATAACTAGCTCGAAAAGAAAAAAATATCGCACGGTAAATGAGCACATTAAATTCAACTGAGATCATTGAAGGGGTAAGTGTGTACATTTAGGTCATCAGAGCCGAATTTTGTCTCTAACTTCACCAGCTTTGAGTATATCTATTTGCAATAATACACGTGGCGGAGGTCACGAAACTCCCTTAAAATTAACAATTACTGTAGCCTATTAATAGAACCTCTTTTATCTTCATTATGTTTTTGAATTTCAGCTTCTACAGTACGTCAGTCCGTTTTAAAGTCAAAAAGGTCACGAAACGTCCCTAAAATTAACAATTACTGTAGCCTATTAATAGAACCTCTTTCATCTTCACTATGTTTTCGAATTTCAGCTTCTACAGTACGTCAGTCCGTTTCAAGTCAAAAACAAAATAAAAAAACAAAAAAGCTTTGTCTATAGGCTCATGTGAAAAAAAAAAACTCCACTCCGAAAAAGTTTAAATGAAGGACTGTCCATTCCAATATATAAAATTTAGACAGCAAACATCCGTTATGAAAGTGGCTTTAAACACGCAAAAAAATTAACAATGGAATTTAAGTTTTTCATGAATACTTGTGCTAAATATTCTTTACAAAGGTTCTCGACGCTATCTTTCATACAATAGTTCCTCTCACTCGATCAACGATGTTAAAGGCCACCTAATGTCTGCAAACCAATGCACTTAAAATGCAATAAAAGAGTATTACTAATCAAATGCTGAAAACCTGGTTTAGATGCACGTTCTCAGTTTCAAGCTTTCGCGTTTTTAAAAAGTGACATGACGTCATTAGACCCAGGAGTTTGGTGCCTTCAACTTCACTTTGAGCTAATTACGCCTTTTTTGCAAAACACTTTTTGAGTAGCAAGCTGCTATCAACATGCCTTTCCAAAATCGCCTATCCTCTGCAAAAATAAATTAGTCGAAGGCACCAAACGCCTGGGTCTAATGACGTCATGTCACTTTTTAAAAACGCGAAAGCTTGAAACTGAGAACGTGCATCTAAACCAGGTTTTCAGCATTCGATTAGTAATACTTTTTTAATGCATTTTAAGTGCATTGGTTTGCAGACATTAGGTGGCCTTTAATGTGGACTATTAGTTGTCGACTATACAAATGGTAGCAGACTATCAAGTTAAAAATTTACTGCTAGTCTTTAGCTATCAAGTTAGTTCATGATATTAAGCCTTATACCCCATAGGTCCACAACAAAAAATTGAAAAGGAATATCAAACTGTTCTTGTCAAGTGATTGTAGACAACTGGAATTAGCATTGTACTGACTGTGAAATCGAGTTCGATTCTTGACGAAAGTACTAGTGAAATTCGTCATAAATAACGTTCGAAACTGAATTGCTGCACTGCTCCTGAAAAGTCTAGTGTTAATATTTACATGTTTGAATCATTTGATAGCCGATTTTTGAGCAAAAATCAGTTGAAAACATCAGACTGCCTTATCACAAAAATGAAAATCGATCAGCGTAAAGCATCTAAACTTAATTAAAGGGTGTAAATGAAACTTCCAGCCAATTCTGGTAGCTAAATCTGAAATATAACTTTTGAAATTTTTTGTTCTCAGAAAACAAATTCAGGGTTTTTAAAAAACCTTTCAGGTGGATATCGCGTTGTGTTAAATATCTTAGCTATTGTAAACCATCGCAATTGGCTGGATGCTTCACTACCTTTATTTGAGACATCGCTTGCGCAGTCCGCGGAACCTTTGTGTTTGCTCAGCAAATCGCTATGTACCGGCTGCATTTGACGGTGATTATTCATTTATTTCGTTTGTGACTCAAAAACAGCTTAACGTAGAAAGCTGAAATTTGAGCAAACATGGGGTTAGATCAGTGGTGCACTACCTTTTCACTACTGCCGGCCGTAAAACATCCCAAAATGCACTAACGCCCGACACTTGTTAAGATCATTTTTTCACAACTTGAAGTTTTAAGCCGTACTTACAATTTAACTAACTATACATGCTATAGATTAGAAAAAATCAAATTTTTCTGTCAGGAGAATTTGTTTAATCAAAAATCTCAATAATGCTAGATTCGTAAAAAAAATAGATATGTACACTGTGTACAGGATATATCATATATACATGCTAGAAAATGCCAGATCCAAATAAATTATTCTAGATTTTAATCTTGGAAAAATATGCCAAAAAACTGCTAAATATATGTTATATTGCTGTTATTTTGGAACCCAAAACCAGACAGGAAAAGGGTAAATTAAGCATTGCACTGTGTTGCTGACGAGCTAAAAGCAGGCGCGTAGTGAAAAATCTGCAATGGGGGTTGTGGTGGGATGTGGGAGCCCCAAGCGCTTGAACATTTTGTAATTTTTTGGCAAAAATAACTTACTTTTAGGCATATTTTGATAAACATTAATGCTATTAAAACGTGGCATAGAAATTAGCCGCATAAAAACATCATTATGTAGTTGCATAAATGGGCTATGTGGGAGGTAGCTTTTCTAGAATGTCAGTTCGCTTATTTACAAGCCGGCAAATCATAAAATCCTACACCGGTTGTTCAACAAAAACTCTCAAGGAAAGTAATTTATTTTGACTATATTTTATTGAGAAACATATAATTAGAGGGTCAATAGAAGGAAGTTTGAGAGAAAGATTGATAATTAACTAATACTACATCATAGCCCTTCCCCCTCCCTTTATTTTCTGAGCCTACGTATTGCTTGATAAAACCTATGCTAAACATTTTTCTATCAGCAATCAAATTTGATTACCAATTTTTGGCCATTTTTCTAATTTTTTTCTCATTTATGAGTTTCATTTTTGACAAATTAGCCCCCCCCCCCCCCCCCCCCCGTAAATAAACGTTTAAATATATGCTTTAAATCATTTTTAACTCTATTCCAGAGCAAAAGAGAGTCTCAAAAGTGCTAAAGGCGTGGTATTTTCCTGATTCTGCATTTTGGTTGACAGTGCAATGGGGTGGAAGGGGCTACAGTGGTACTGGCCGTGGTACTGGCTAAAGGGCATAGGTAAGGGCGTCTTACCTTCAGTATACTCTGTCTTACCTTCAGTATACTCCAGTATACTGGAGTATATCTCAAGTATACTCCAGTATATTCCACGTAATTCTGGAGCACCTCACAGTTGTAAAAAAGTTTAAGTTCCATTTCTGGTATGTAACTTCTGAGTTATTATATTTTTATTAAAAGGTTAGCATTAACTGAACTCTAATTGGCGTAATGGATAATACTTGTAATGCAATTTAACAGCAGTCTCGCGTCAAAACTTATTCTCACTTCTGCTACCTAAGTCAGTGCTCCGCAACTGGTGTGTCGCGAGACCATATCAGATGTGCTGCAGATTATTAGTAACATTTCTAGCAAACAAACAAGAATGCTTGCTATGTTTTCGCAAATTGACAAACCCCAACCTCAATACTTGCAGCAGATAAATGTGGGTTTTCGGATTGAAGACTTTTTCTTTTTTTGTTTGGAGATCAAATTGTTTTTTCGGATTTTTTGTGTTGTCACTGACATTGTCTGTTGCGTGCTGCAGGTTAAAAAAGGTTGCGGAGCACTGCTTTAATTCAAGAATATTTATGTTATGTATAGGCAAAAGGAACAATCCCGGAAAATCTAAGAAAAAGTAACTCGTATGTAAAAATCATATTATTGTGACGTCACAGTCAGAAATTTGTTCACGGCATTAAACTAACAAGATGAAGTTTCTGGGATAAACTGGCTAAAATAACAGTGACGATAAAAAGTTACGCAACTATCGAGTTGGAACTTTGGGAAAGCACTCGACTTAGCCAACTACAAGCGGTAAATAGTTACGCATTGGTAAATAAACAGCATTGGCATATTATCGTCGTAAATAATTGTACAGTTAATTAGCAAACCTTAACTGTTTCTAACAGTTACAGTATTTCTTAACAGTTACGTAGCAAAATATTTTAATCAATGCACGGCCGCCTCAATGTGCATTTTGAAGTACAATTTCACGGCCGCTATAATTTCGCTTACAGCCGCAGGTTGTGCACCCTTGGGTTAGATGAAAGCATTATGCCATAAAATTTTTACGGTAAATGATCTCCATTTTGGGATTCTAAAACTTTTTACGGAGTTTTAGATTCCCAAAATGGAAAAAATGATCAAATTAACATCGAAATTTTATTAATTTGCGTAATTACAACTCAAAAAATAAAAAAACTTAGATAGCTGAAATTTTTGCACAAGACCGAAATAAATAAAAGTTAGTTGCAAACCAATTTTGGGGAAACCCGGTCATGTGATCGCAATTTCAGTGGCCAAAAACAAGAAAAAGTAGAAACTTTGAACCTGTATATTTTGATAAGAAACCAAAATTGATGAAAAAAAGTTTGCAGTTTCTAAACGAATTATTAACCACTTCGGTTTTGGTAATGCTCTAGATCCCGAATTGAGCAATTCGTTGTTTTTTTCTAGATTTTTTTTTTATGATTCTGTCTAGTCCCCGACCGTTAAACTTAGAAATGTCAAACTTTGGTGATTATAGATATTGGTACCATCTAGTATCCGCTTAAAATAGGAGTGCCGGGTGAGGGGATTTCCCTCCAAACAGGCCGCCAGCAATTTGAAGTTGTTTAATATTTGATCAGAATTGATCACATTTTCAGGGTAAGTAGACATAAACGAAACAAGAAATTGAGAAAATTTGGGGTGCCACATTAAGAACCTTCTTCAAACGGAGAATTTTTAGTTACTTAAGCTAGAAAACTGAAACTCTTAGAAAACATGACACATTTTGAAGGCGTCAGGTTGGGGTGGTAACCCTATTATTGGCACTTAAAACTTTAAATAATAATTAACCACTCAAGCTAAAAGTGGAAACTTTTGGAAAAGGTTGATGTGAAAAAAACGATATGCGACAAATTTTTTGAGGTTTCATATTGGAGTTTTTGCGAAATGGACCAGCAAAATTTTAAGCCTTAAAGCATTGGAACTAAAAAACTGAAACTTTTAGAAAAAGTTCGTGTGAAAGAGGACGAAATTTGGATCAACTGCATTAAATGTGTTCCCTCAAATATAGCCCTAAATTCAAAACTTTTAACCGTTGGAACTCGACGGAATACTTTTTTTGGAATAGGTAAACGTATTATAAAGTTAATGACAAAGCATGACAAAAATTAAAAGGTGCCATGTTAGTGGTTTCTACAAAAATGGCAACCCAAATGATTATACACTGCTTGAGGTAGAAAGATGTTATGTTATTGTAGCAGAGTGCAGCATAATTTCAAAGTTTCAATTTATGCTACTCTCAAAATGGTTTCTAGAGCACACCAATAAGTACTGCTCAATAAATTGTAGCCACATATGCAGCATAATTTCAAAGTTTCAATTTATGCTACTCTCAAAATGGTTTCTAGAGCACACCAATAAGTACTGCTCAATAAATTGTAGCCACATATCACACAAGAATTCCTAACTAAAAAAAGCAATAGGATTTGAATTGTAGTTTTTCTGGACTAATTTCGGGTACATGATTTATACGCAAGCTTTGTTTGACGACATGAAAATTAGCATTTGAACTTTTCAACTTTCAGACTGATTTAATCAGTTTGACAGTTATGCATTGCTTTTTACAAGCTAGCTTGAATCGACGCCTCTTTGCAGATGTACTTAAAACCAGATTGCAAATTTCGGAGCAGAGAGTAAGGGTTTAGCACTTCGTTTGACCAGAATAATATTAGAGCCAAAAATACATGACAATCAAATCAATCAAATGTTTCATTTATTCGCTGTATTACGCCGTAGCCTGTAATGAGTTTACGTGACCCATTTCCGCGTCATTGCGCTATTAGTCGACGCAGCTTCTTTCGAAGAAATGCCGCAGCGGTGGCAAGCTGTTGGCATTACTTTTTCCAATTTAACCGGCCCGAGATTTGAACCTCAGACCTCCCGCTCTAGAGACGAACACGATATCGCTTGACCAACAGGCTAGTCAAAATATGTGAAGCATATTTTAAATAGAAACATTTCGGTTTATTCTTAACCCATCATCAATCTTATTCAAACAAAATTGATTTAATATAAAGCAAAGAGCCAAAACTTGTGCGAACATATTTTTACCGTTTTGGCTCTTTGCTTTACATTATGATTACTTAAACGTTCCAATCATTATGCTCCAAAACTGATTTAAATAAATTGAAAAAGTTCTATGAATATTTAATGAATTGCATGAGTTCTATTTGAATAAGCTTGATGATAGTTTAAGCATGAACTAAGTCGTTCCTAATTCAAATATATTTTATACATGGCTCTGATTTTTCTGATCAAACAGATTGCAAATGTTTTCCAAAGGAAAAAAATTAGGTCAGATTAAATAATCGGGATCGATATTGTATTGTGTTAATTGAAAAAAGAAAATTAATATAGGCCTAACAATTAGCATTTCATAATGTTTTGTCTCGTGATAGAGTAAAAGCAATCAATTGACGCAACAAATATCTCTATTGCGATGTCCCCAGCAGATTATCACTCAGCAAGTCAGCGATATCACATTCTAGTTTCAATTACGAATAGAATAAGATGTCAGCAAAGTAGAAAATTTTTTCAGTATGTTATTAATCCTTGGAGTACCCAAATAATTATGTTTTTGGAGTTTATTGCACTACGTTAGGTTTATAGCATTCTAAACTAGCCGTACAGAAGTTTTCATTGCCATGTTGAAGATAAGGTGCGTTGGAGAACAAAAAATTTCCTGTTCGTAAAGCAATATTTAAATAACACACAAAATCTTTAGTCTCTACAATATTTTTGCAAAAAAAATGGATCGGAAAAAAGTGAGAACAAAAAATCTTTAGCAATAGTAAACACTTAATTAGGCTCGAAATCAATTCACGTTAACAAACGAGAGGAATGTCTCTTTTCGCTAACATCCGCGCCAGTTTCCTTCCACCGATTGCGAACTAGACCTTCGCGCCTCCCGACCTTAACCAGCTCACTAAATGTTCTAGCCAAATGATCCCAAATTGCTCTGACCAAAAAACAGCGATCGAAGCGACTTTGCGATCTTCTAGTCTAGCTTCCACCTGCCCGTATAATGTCTACCTCACATGATCGACGCTCCAGTACTCTTCCCTTTTTAACACGTCAAGTGAGGAAGCTGTAACTACTAACTTTATTGTTTTTTGGCTTGAAACCACCGGGAATCGAAGCAAGGATCAGTTCCAAGATGCGGCGCCGATAGCACTGTTGATAGAGCGTCGGGGTAGAAATCAAAAGGTTGCTAAATTCCGGTTCGATTGTCGAGCGGGCAATGTGCCGTAGTGTTCTTAGTAAAGACACTTTACGCTTTTTTTATGCCTCCATTGGGGCCGAGCAGCATTTCTATTGAGTTGAGCTGGTGGTCCACCCGGACGAAACACTGCTTTGCAAACAAAACCTAAAAAAGGGAGCTCTGCGTTTGCAAGGTTTGCCAGACGCAAAGTGCTTGGATCATACGCACAAACAAACCAGTTCTAAAATGGAATATTTTTAGATTTTATTCATTTCAAATCTTTCAAACATCTTTGTATGGTTAAATTATTGATTTTTTTAAAATTCCATGGAGCATATTGCGGAATGCATTGATCTGGAATTCAAACTGGAGTATTGGATCAGTAACATTGCGATTTGTAGCTTTGTTTCACTGATCTGTCTCTACATTTTACTTGCCTTGGTTTATCACGAAATAAGGTTAAAAAAACCTCACCAAAAGGGATTTTTACAACTTCCCATTGAAGAAAGATACCGTATCCTTTCCAAATATATATGTATCTCTATCGTAATTGCTCCTTTAATTCTATTTCTTAGCTCGGGTAGTTACTGGTCGGTAGAAGGTATTACAATATTTAGTGGGTCCAATCTAACAGCTGCCGAAACCGTGTGCGATGTTTCTCTTCGTATCACCAATGCGGCAATTACCGGTGGCAATGGTTTCGTTTATTTGTTTCTGTGGCTCAGACAAAGGGTTTTTTACGTTCATCCATTGCTGAAAGTGCTCAACAACAAATGTGTCAGTGTCTTCAGTTTTGTGGTTTTGATTTTGTGGATTTTGTTTTGGATAAGTTTGGCAATCGCCTATTTTATGAAGGTACAATACCTCCTCATCAGCAGAATTGGCTGTATTGTTGACAAAGGTTCTTTCAAGCTTTACAGCAAAATGGTGCTTGCTTGGACCGCGGTGTCAATTTTAATACAAATATCATTGTTAAGCCTATTCATTTATCCCATTCTCAAGCAAGCGCGGTGGAGAGATCAACAAAATAGCCCCAATCTGATGAGAAGAGTCAAAAAGGCAGTTGCCTTTGCATCAATCTGTCTTGGAACTGATATTGCAGCAATTGTAGTTTATTTATTTTTTGAGACTGACTGTATTGTAAATATCCCAATATGGGCGTACAGCATAAACTTGTTAATCAATTATTTGATAACAATTGGTTGTTTTGATCACTGGAAGAAGTTGCTGTGGCCGTGGAATGTAAGATGTTGCGGAGTTGTTCTTGCGGATCCCGATTCCAATGAAACTATTCGTGCAGTATAATAGTCTACATCTCAGAACCAGAGCCAATTAACAACAATAACTTGAAGTGTGTTGTATTGAGTAGTTACCACGATGAATCGTTTGTATTGTGCGTGTATTGCTTCTGTTGCTTATAGTTTATTATGCTTTCTTTAAAACTAATCAAAAACATTGTTATTTGCAGAGCTGGGCAAGTCCGCAAGTCTGCAAGTCCGCATTTGCGGACTAACAAAAAAAATGCGGATTTGCGGAATTTGGCAGTTTAAATTGCCGACATGCGGTTGCGGACTATTTTTAGTTTTAGTACGCACTTGTGCAATTTTTTTGAAAAATTCAAAAAGCTTTCTAAGTTAGTAAAATATTTTTAGCATTTAACCAGTCAAGCAAGACAATTCTCAGCGAAGCTTTAATTACTATCAACATAGTATACGTAAACATCAACAGTAGGTTGGTTCAATTGTGACGTGTTTTCGCATTTTTCAGAAATGAATTAAAGCTGGGTAATACATTTGAATTCATGATAGTGACATCGTGAGCGAGAGTGAATCTCGCAAAATAAAAGAGATGTTTTGATTTCTCAGTGTGACAGCATTACTTCCTTCCCTCTTTTCAACGGCCTTAAACATAAAAAGGCAGCATTGTTTACTAGAGTAAGCCTACAGAAAAAAAAAATTAGCCTGCTATGGCATTGGATGAGTTTTTGTTATGTTTGAAAAATTTCAAAACAATTTTTGAATATTCCACAAAAGGTCCTCCACCAATCCATTTTTGTGTCCCCACTTTGCTTAAATTTGAGTTTTTTTGTTTATGGTGCGTGACAGCGACAATTTGCATGCTTAAAAACATCTTAGAGAAAAGGATCTTATGATTACACACTGTTTGAAAAAAATTTCAACGCAACCTAGCAAAAGGATTGAAAGTTACGAGTTATAGAGTACTAAATTTGTGAAATGCTGCCTCTAGCGGCAGAAAAGCAAAAAGTACTAAAGTTTGCTTATTATAGTGTGAAATAGATGCCAAAGTCCATTTTTATGGCAAAGATTTGTTTATAGCAAGTATTTCATAAAATTTTGCCACTAAAGAGCATAACATTACTGATTTAATAGTTGAGCTTTAAAAAATAACCTTAAGATTTTTTAAAATTTAAATTAGCCGTAATCATTTATGCTAAACAGTAGCAATTGGTATTGATGGTGGATTTGCTGAATGCGCTAAAATTGTCTTTCAAGAAAGCTAGTTCATCAGCTGCTTTGAAAAAAACGACCGTTTGAGTTATGGCCAGCGACAAACATCAGGGTATATTATAAAACGGGGAGGAGGGAATTTGAAACATATAACAGGTATTTGTTGCTTTATCTTCTATGCGGAAATGTAAAAAAGAAAGATAATTCTAAAAATTTTTGCAAATTTTTTCCTTGCCCCAAATAGGCTCCCGTAGACATGTGCAACGAATTTCTGGAAAAAAGCAAACGAAAAAAGTGAAAATAGTCTTCATCTAGAAATAAAAATGACATGGATAAAAGCATTAAATTTTCGGTGAAGACCTAATTTGTGTTTGGTTTTCACGTTTCTCTAGAAGAAAAAAAGCTCCAAATTTACGGAAAAACCTTCGTTTTCTCCACTTAATTGATAAATTAATGTAGCAAATTCATGGTGAAGCTTGCCCCCTTCGGCTTAAAGCACTAGTTTCGTTACTGCCCAGTGATGGCTAAAGTATTTCCAGGAAGGGGCATTCTGGCTTTCGCTACGCCTTTGAGTAGACTACATCTGAGATTGATTCTTCAGCCATCACTCTCCAGATGCTAAAAGTGTTATCATGATAGCATTTTGGTATTTTATTTTAAACATCATTCAAAAGAATGCCCATCATACAACTCAATTTTCTCGAAGGGTTGAAGGTGTGATTCTATTCAAAGATATTTTTGTAATAAATCTCTTAGTCGCTGAGCAGTAGTTTAAAACCTTATGGCAACAATTATAACTTTTAAATGCATTTTGGTGAGAAAATTTTGCTCTACTGTATGCCACTAATAACTAAAGCTAGTCTTTTTGAGTTCTGCTGTCGACAAAGAAAATTTTAACTTCTCTTTTTTCGCTTGGTTAGGCGATACAGCATATTTTGATTGGATTTTCAAGAGGGGGGGGGGCAAGAATAAATTTAGAAATATGTTGCTCGACTTCCATTTGATATGGGACTGCTTGGGTAGCTAATCTGTGTTACCGGTACTTCAAATATTACAAATCGTGGTGCCTTCCCAAGAAAGAAAATTTTAGGCTTTTGATTAAATCATTAACTAATGTTGAATTTTTTGGTATAATTCATGATAGTGCTATCGTGAGAAAGAAAAACAATGTGGTACGGTAGTTCTCAAAAATTTGTCGTAATATCATTGATAGTTTAAATGTATTTTAAGTACCTTTTTGCACAAATTTGAAAAAAAACGGTTTTACCTTTATAAAAGCTTTTGTCAAGATGATTGCAATGACTTTAATAAAAATAGTCAAAGTTTAAGTGTTTTATTACTCAAAATTAGAATTTGAAACTATAGTATTATATGCCTATGCAAGTTAAAAGTACGTCAACGTATACCCAAAAAATCATGCATATTGCTTTTAAATGACAAAGTTTTACCAAAAAACGCTTTAATAAGCTTCCTCGCCTTTGAAAATATAAGAAGCGACATAAATTCTGCAGTAACAAGCCAACTATGATGCTTTTTGCATTTCTGCCGCTAGAGGAAGCATTTCACAAATTTCGCTCTTTATCGCTCCTATTTTGACCCTTTTGCTCGATTCCGTTCTAATTTTTTCAAACAGTGTGTAATCATAAGACCCATTTACCTGCAATCTTTTTAAACATGCAAATTGCCGCTGCCGTGCACATTAACTCTATCGTATATCGGGCTATTTTTACACCCTATTTGTACCGCGGGGGGGGGGGGGGCAAATTTGCCCCCCTATCTAAAAACCGATTGGTAAGTGATAGAAGTAAGATTTTTTGCATGTTGAAGCTATTTTTTGTAAATTTTTTTAAAATAGCAATTTTGAGGTTCTGACGTCACGTAAACAATGATGACGACCTCAAAACCAGTAAATCCTAATAATAGCATGCAAATTTGTTTAAATGTTGCGAAATATTATTTTCAGCTAAGACTTTTGTTGTTTCAAAGTCATCTCTGATAAATCCACCGCAGATGATGACGTCACATACATGCATGATAATGTCATGCATGATGCATGATGATGTCATTCATCATGCATGATGATGTCATCTTTAATGGATTTTGTTTATTATTATTTGTAATTTTTTGTACGTAATTGAGATATTGCACAACTCACAAAATTTTGGATTACTACGGTACTATTTCCATTATATCATTCAATATCTGATGAAAAAGAATATTTTTTACGCAAACGCAATTTATTTCGAGAAACAGCAGAAAAATCAATGTTTTTGATTTATGACGTCATCATTGACGTAAATTAATTTTTTTTCAAATTAAAACTCCTTGGGTGCCTCTAACAAAAGCAAAAATGACGTCACTTGCGGTTGTCCTGCTGACCCCAAACTTTCTGAAGATGTGTGTTATTAAATTTGATTTAAAGTCAGGGTGCATCAAAGCAAACATTTTTTTTAGTTTAGGAGCTATATTAAAATAACTAAGAGGGGGGCAAATTTGCCCCCCCGGTACAAATAGGGTTAAAGAAGAAAACTTAAATTTGGGCTAAGTGGGGTCAAAATTGGGTTGGTCGGGAACCTTTTCGTAAAATTTTCAAAAATTGTTTTGAAGTTTTTCATACAAAACAAAAAACTCATCTCATGTCATACCAGGCAATTTAAAATTGTAAAAAAAATTTTTAGTTATTGCCCTATTATTTACCCTTCAAGAACTTCAGATATACTTCGCTTTTGCTCGTTTTTTTGTTATTGTATGAAATAAAAATTGGTCTCGTTTAGACCGTTGAAGCTCGAGTATATTTCGCTGTATTTGTGACATCATTTAATTATGACGTCACAAAGGAAATATATCGATGAAATTAATCAATAATTGAGAATTTTCCTACAAATACAATCTTTACGTATTTGGCTTTTTTTTCGCGTTGAGGGTCAGAGGTGGAGTTCTTAAGGACGTTTTTAGTCTCGTGGACACATTCTTGAATCCTTTGCTATGGGCTCGAAGCCTACAAGTCTTCTAAAATGTCCTTTTCTCGGCTCGAGGATAGCATTATTTTTTGATTGTTTCGAAAGGAAAAAAACAAACAAAAAACAAAAAAACTTCTAGTTTGTCGTTTCGTTTTCTTTCCTTATTTAAAAAATATTGCAATGTGATAGCCAACTAAGCCAAATTATACTATAATACGTACTTTAAATAGCATTGTGTGAAAGCTCTACACGGAGAATTTTTTTTTAATTTCTGCTAATACTTACGGTGCAGGCGATACAAGCTGCAAAGTACTAAACCATCCAGAATCATAATAAGGAATCCGGGGTCCAAACACTAATAATTATTTTAAGTTGCTAATGCAAAAACTTGGCCGAGCCTATTCTGCGTGAGAATTCAGAAGAAAGCATGTGTGTGATAATAAAATTCAATACAGTACTACCAGGGAAAGCATATTGATATTATAGTACAACAATTATGTTAGTATAGCTCGATATAACTAACAAAACTTTTGAGAGCGCCTGCTTGTTCTAAAAATGTGCGAGCGCGACGAATTTGTTTTGAGACAAGAATAACTCTAATCACTGGCAAGCAGTCAAGGGGGCAAAACTACATCCACTGAACCAATTTTGTGGGTTGGAAATCGCCGCCTAGAATCCCAAATAACAAATTATAGTATTGGATCACAAAAAAATGATGCATGAAGAATTATTAAGAAAATAAGTGTGAAGTTAAAGATACTTACAATTGTTCAAATGCCTGGAGTGCTTAATGAACGCTTTGCCTCACGTCATTAAGGTGAAGAGGCGAAGCTCCCGTAAAAAACTTGGGCATTTGTAGAAAAACGTAATGGTTTATTATTTTTTCGTTTCTACGATTGTGGACCTTTCAAAGGAGGGCCTGGGGTGAATATCCTCAATCTCTTCCTCCTTAATACGACCCTGCTGGGATTCTCAGTTTTTTTGTTTTTTTTTTGTAATTAAATACCTTACGTCAAATTTAACAGTCTTTTGCCAGCCGAAACGTTCGCGAATATTCATTGGTAGGCATCACACGCGAGAACAACATCGCATACACTACAACACAAAGATAAGATTGGCCTGAAATTATAGAGTTGAAATGTTGTGGGAAAACTAAAATTTGTCTAAATTAGCATTACGGTATTTTCTTTTAACATTGCATTGAAAATCTAATTGTGTAATCTTCTGTAAAGTCACAAAAATTGCAATTTTTTCAAAAAAAAATTCACTGAACTTTTCCTTTGCCACAGAACTCTGTGTTTTTTTTAATGCTAAAAACTTGAGCTTACAAACATAGTCCGTACGGTATCTCAAATCATTTAAAAAACATAAATTCACTGTATTTAGCAATATTTTTAGACAATAATTTTTAAAAAATTCCGTGCAAAGAAATGGTTTAACCCTGGGGTGCACAACCTCCGGCAGTAAAAGGATTTTTTGACGCCGTAAAATTATGCTTCAAAATGCACGTTGTGGCGGCCGAGCGTTGATTAAAATGTTTTGCTTGGTAACTGCTAAGAAAAAACTGTTAGAAACTAGTAGGAACAGTAATGATTTGCTAGCAGTACTACAGTTGATTAAGGCGATAACGTACTGTTTTATATTTACCAGTGTGTAACTATTCACTGCTTACAGTTGGCCGAGCAGAGTCCTTTCCAAAAAAGTTCCTATTCGATAGCTGCGTAACTTTTCAACGTCACGGTTATTTTAACTATAGTTTATTCCCGAAATTTCATCTTTGTTGTTTAGTAATATTCTTACGCTAGTTTAATGCCACGTACAAATTTCTGACTGTGATGTCACAATGATATGATTGTTACGTACGAGTTAGTTTTTCACACATTTTTTGGGATTGTTACTTTTGCTTATAAATATAACGTTTGGGGTATCAAAATAACAACAATAATATATATTTTGCAGCTTTTTGGCATTTTTTTTCGAAATTAAAATCTAGAATATTTCTCCTGGATCTAACATTTTCTAGTATATACTTTTACCTTTATTTTTTTCGGATCTAGCTTTTTTATGATTTATGATTGAATAAATTCTCCAAATCTAATCAAATCTTCCATTATACTCACTGTACTGTAATTCGTCGAAGCGTGTAACGAGTTGGCGGAGCCCATTTCCGCGTCATGGGGCCCGAACAACACGATTCCTTTTAAAGAAATGTCGCAGCGGTGACAAGCTGTTGGCAACACCAAGTCCGATTTGACCGGTCCAAGATTTGAACCTTCGACCTCCCGCTCCAGAGACGAACGCGTTACCGCTATACCAACAAACTTGAAAATTTGACTATTTCTAATGTTTAGCTATGTGTTAGTTAAATTGTCACGCTGGAAGCGTAAATTTGTAAAAAAATGATCTTAACTAGTAACGGACGCTAGTGCATGTTTATAAGATGGTTTGCAGCCGGCAGTAGTGAAAAGGTCGTGCAACTCTGGTTTCATTGCTGGGCACCGCAAGTTTTTTTTTAAGTCTGCAATCCGCAAATCCGCAATCGAATTTCAATTTTCTTAATTCGCAACCGCAAATCCGCTATTGCACCTTAAAAAGCTTAATCCGCAACCGCAAGTTTGCAACGACGTTTCAGGACTCTGGAATCCGCAACCGCAAGTCCGTAACGTCGTAATTCTTGAAGTCCGCAACCGCAAGTCCGCAACTTCGTAATATTTGAAGTCCGCAACCGCAAATCCGCAACTTTTTCTAAACGGAGTAGAAGAGTTTTGTAATCAACCATGTCCCGAAGTAATCTGCTCAGAGTTGATTAGCAAACAAAAGTCAAAAGTCGTGACTTGTGGGAAGTATTAGGCTCGAAGCCAGAAATTCGCAATGGAGGGCTGTTTGGGGGGTCTGGGGGCAGAGCCCCCAGCCGCCGAAGGCCAATGGGGTTCCGGGGGCGAAGCCCTCAGCCGCCGGAGGCTGGGGGTTTGGGGGCAAAGCCCCCAGCGCACGAAAATTTTGCATTTTTTTGCAAAAAAACTTCATTTTAGGGCTATTTTAATTATAAAAATAATGCTTTTAAAACGTGGCTTAGAAATTGGCAGTGCAAACAAGATTAAGCTGGTGGCAAAAATGGGCTATTTGGGAGGTGGCTAATGTGACAATGTTAGTTCTCTTGTTTAGATGTTGGTAAATTATAAAATCGAATAGTTCAATAAAACTCACACGGAGTAATCTATTTCGTATACAGTTTATGGAGAAAAATAATTGAGGGGGATAATGAAAAGATATTTGAGAGAAATGGTTGGTAATTAACTAATACTGAATACCTCCCCCCCCCCCCAGGCCTATTCCTTAGTTTATAGTATATTTATTGATGACATCTATGTTTAGCAGTTTAGCATTTTACACTTGCGATCAAATTTGATTGCGTATTTCTGACCATTTTTCAAAGTTTTCATTTATTTGTTGGTTTTATTTTTGACAAATTAGTCCCCTTCCTGAACATATGTTTCAAAAGATGTTTTAAATCACTATTTAGTCCACTCCAGTGCATGAAACAGTCTCAAAAGTGCTAAAAACGTAGTGTTTTTCCCATTCTGCATTTAGGTCAACATGCCAATGGGGGGGCTATACCCCCCCCCTGGCTACGCTACTGGGAAGTATAGCCAGCGTATGGTCGATATATTCCACGTAATGAAAGAAATTACTCACAATCGTTGATTGCAGTAAATGTACCACAGCATGACTTGTTATTGAGCTGCTTTTTCAGACGGCAAACTTAAGAATTGCCCAGCCCCTTTTACTTTCAGGTTCAACTCAAAACAAATTTAAACGCTTGTATTTTTGGCTAAAGTTTTTAAGTGACTTGGCTTAGGGGATTGTAGTCCCTAGCCCTTCTGGTTGCACTACTACTTATACAGTAGATGCCTAAACTGCATGGAAGCATAATACACAACCCACCGACGAGCCCTTAAAAATGCTACAATGAAACTAGGGATTTGAAGATTAAAAGCCATTGGATTGCAGTGAGAAGCCATCAAATAGCAGAGCACAATCCGTATTTTCGCTTACAACAAGATATTCCCAAAAAAAAACAATTATTTTTAAGGCAGGAAAAGGCAAAGGCAGTAGAAGGCAAAAACACATCTATATCACTAATTGTATTACTAACTTTTTAGTCACTAGTTTGTATAAATACTATAGGAACGAGATAACCACACGCTAGCAGTAGTGCCGTCGCCAGACCAAACAAAGTGACGGGGCCCTAGCCGAATATGGGGGGCACTATAAATTAGACTGAACTTTTGCACACAAAAATTGATATTTTAAAGCTAAGATTTTGCATTCATCTTTGAAAAAAGAGACATATAAGCTCGGCAGCGTTTATCAGCTTGTTTTGTATGCAGGGGTGAATGCGAGAGTTTGCAGGAGGAGTGAATGAAGTCTGTCTGCAGGAGTGAATGCGACCAGAAGCGCAACCAGGGTTTTGCTAAGAAAGAGTGGGCTTGAACCAAAAGTAAATGTTTTTTGCTCAAAAATAGTCTAATTTAGGTCCCGTGCTGAATAAACCGCAGCAACTCAAGCGTGTCACAAAGGAAACAAAGCCCCCTGCTGCTGGGTGATTTTTGCAATCTTGAGGCAAAAATAGCAATTTTAACGCCATTTAAATCACATTTCGCACGTTTTAAAACAATATCAATAATTATAATAAACTGCTAAAATCCAGAAACCCTTGAAAGATTTAAATTGTCTAGCCTCTTGAACCCCCATATACTTCAGATCAGGTGCAGAACACGTTCAAACGCTTATTCTTTTTTTGGTTATATTTTCTAAATTACTTGGCTAAAGTGGGCTGATGCCCCTTTTGCCCATTCCCCCTGGGTGCGCGACTGACTGCGACCTAAAATAAATTTTGAGTGTGTTCGAAAAAAAAACAGCTGTTCTTTTAAAAAAATGTTTTCACTTATTGTTTCGGGTCATAATCACAAACGAAATACCGGTAACGCTTCTGTAGGCATGCATCCCTATTCCGCGACACATCCGTAAAGCCGTGTTAATAAGACAGATTATTAGGTCACATTTAAGTGCAGCAGTTGGTGGCCAGCTATTTTGCCAACAATAAAAAAACTTCAAACAAGAATTATGTTTGAAAATTATTATTCCATTTTCCAGTATTTTGCCTTTTGTCTTGTCGTTACGGGATGCTCCAAAAAAGCATTCTGAGTAAACCGAAATGGGTTAGGGGGGTTAGGGGGGTAGGGGTACGGCACCCCTGGCCCCACCATAGCGACAGCACTGGCTACCAGTACAAAAAATGATACACCAGTGGCTAATTTTGTGAACTTACGGTAAAAAATGACAAAGCCATGCTCTGAACCAGGACTGCAAATTCGAACTTTAAACTCGAAAAAAGTCGGTTGTTTTGCCAAACTCGAAAAAACAGCATTTTAACAAAAAGAAAGCGATTTAGTCGAAAAGCAGATTTAGTATTTCTGTCAGCTAGAACTCGAAAAACTTGATGTTTTTGGCGAACTTGAACTCGAAAAAATTAAATTGATTTCTCATCTTTGACTGGGTAAAAACATAAATATTTTACGAAAATAGAAAGGAATTTTAATATTTGTATAAAACTTGCGGAATTGCAGATTAAAATTAAAAATAGTCCGCAACCGCAAGTACGCAATTTAAACTGTCAAAGTCCGCAAGTCCGCAACTTTTTTCGTTAGTCCGCAATTGCGGATTTGTGGACTAACTTGCGGACTTGACCAGCTCTGCCTGGTTTAACCAAACAATATGGTTTGCATTTAGGAAACTGCTAAAAAGTAGGTAGGCCTATCCATAATCAGTGGACGTTTGCGCCGGGACCCTAACTGATGAAATTAAGGCCTTAAGATTCACCATTTCCACGTCTTATAATTTAGCTATATTGCTCTTCAGTTGTAATGGCCTTGTTTCATTACCATGATACAGCTACGGTAAGTAATCAACATCAGCTGCTAACGTGTAAAACTGCAAAATGGCATTCATTATTATTTTAAAAAACCATTATTTTCGAATTAAGCTCTTTTGCGTTTAAAAATAATGAAAATTTGCCGACCATAATTTAGAAAAATTATGTTTTCGATCCTTGGCCTTGCCCTCGACCATTCTTGTCCTTGGCCTCGAGAGGGTTTGTCCTCGAAAAGTCGGTCCTTGGCCTTGGCCTAGGTGTTGTTTCCTCCACTTCACCTTTGCTGAGAGCCCACCATTAAAATTCTGTCGACGTATTTTGCTCTATATCGTAAACGAACTGTCCTGCAAAATTTGTTTCAATGGCTTAACAATTTACGAAAATATCTTTTATTGTTTGTGCAATATTGTAAAATTCGTACTCGATTGCATTTACGGGACCTGTTTTTGCTTATGAACAAATAAACTGTGACAACAAAACAGTTAATCGTACGGTAATGCAAAATTTCATGAAACAGATATACATAATCACAATGTTTTTTAGTCTGAAATGGTTCTGAAATCTTAATACGAGATTTCAAATTTCGAAGCAGAGTGTATTAGTTTAGCATATAGTTTGATCAAAAAATTAGAGACAAAAATATAAGCAAATCAAAATCATTATACCAAAATAATTATATGAGTTTTATTATAATCGCTGTATTATCATAGGCCTAAGCGTGTAACAAGTTTACGGGGCCCATCTAAGCGTCATTGCGCCCCGGCATCAAAGCTACTTTCGAAGAAATGTCGCAGCGGTGGTAAGCCGTTGGCAACATTGTGTCCGACTTGACCTGCCCGAGATTTTAAACTCACACCTCCCGCTCCAGAGACGAACGCGATACCGCTAGACCAACAATTTTATTCAAACAGAATTGATTTGAATAAATTAAAAAAGTTCTATTTAAATACTGAATAAAACGAATGAGTTCCATTTGAATATGATTGATAATGGTTCAAGAATAAACAGAAACGTTTTTAATTTAAATATGTTTCATATATTTTTGGCATTAATTCTTTGATTAAACAAATTGGGTGTTTCCCCCCAAAAAAAATTCAAAGTCAGATTATTGTTTTGTGGTGGAAAGAATTGGGAGCGGTGTTTTATTGTGTTAGTTCAGAATACGAAACAAGTTATTTGATGTTAATTCAAAAATGACAACGAAAATAGGTTTAACAATTAGCATTTTGTAACGTTTTGTCACTAGATAGTGTAAAAGTAAGTAATTGACGCAACAAATAACTCTGTTGCGATGTTCCCAGATATCGCTTAGCAATGTCACATTCTACTTTCAATTACGAATGGTGGTCCGAACGCCAACAACACTGTTTTAAATTCAGAGCCAATTATTATATCTTGTGAGCAACTTTTGTACCTTTGCAACTTTTTGCATTTTTTTATCGCAATTTCCTGAGGACAACCGAGAAGTCGAGAACGTAACTAAAGCGAGCTATTTTTCTTTGTACTGTCAGAGCTTGTTTATTGTGTCGCAAATTTTCTTAAAAGCATGCTGTTGATACTCACCACACTGTTTATAACAACTAGGAAATCGCCAACAAAACTACTGCTTATTGTCTGAACGGTTTCTCTCCCAAATCAGTATCACGAATAAATCTTTGATGTGTGATTTGTAATCGCATCTAACGCATAGAATAACCTCATCTATTTATATAGTCCTGTCGAGCTCTTTTTCAGTTTATTCTTAACTCAGAGCTCAGACCGGAAGTCTCGATCAAGCCGAGAGCAATCTTAGGCTTTTATTGGTGCTATGCCTTTGTTATTCAATTGCGTTGTCCTTGAGCGATATTAGGTATGCTTATTATATGTTTAGCTTTTGCTAATTCAGTATAACGTTCAATAAAAAAACGAATCAGAAATTAAGTCCGCAGCATAGAGCAGAAATTCTTATCATTCTCCACTTCCTGCATACAGCCATTCTGATTGGTTTCTACTACTTCACATCAGTTGCTACCCCATTTAGCGGCGTTCCCTATAGAAGCAAAAACCGCGTTTGTGGGTGACCTGTAGCCCATCAGTCGCGTCATGGTCATTTCCCTGGATATCAGCCCAAGCAGGATCCTCTAACTAAATCTGAAATCTATGTGGTGACCTGACAGCAGCCGTTACGTCAGGGCCAAATAGAATGAGATGTTAGCAAAGTAGAAAAATTCTTTAAGCTTGTTGTTAATGATTGGAGTTTCCAAAATAATTATGTTTTGGGAGTTTATTGCGATTAGTTTTATTCATAGCATTCTATAGTAGTGGTATATAAGTTTCCATGACAATATTAAAGAGAAGGGGCATTGGAGGACAAAAAAAGGGCCTCCTCGTAAAGCCACTTATCATCACGCAATGTCATTAGTGTCTGCATTTTTTCAGACAAAAATGAGTTAAAAAAAGTGAAGAACACAAAAAATCTTCAGCACAAGTAAGCAATGAATTACTCAGGTCTGAAGTCAATTCACGTTAACAAGCGAGAAAATTTATGTTTTCGCTAGCTTCCTCCGACCGATTGTGAATTATATCATGCCGCCTCCCAACCTTAAACCAGCCCTGGAAGTGTTCTGGCCAAATAATCCCAAGTAGCCTTGACCAAAAAAACAGCGATCGAAACGACTTGGCGACCTTCTAGTCAAGCTTTCACCTGCCCATACTATGTCTACCACACATGATGGAGGCTCCAGTGCAGGGATAAAAACCGGTTTGGTCGACAGGCACCGGTCGGGTTACGGGTTGGGTCGAGATTCTTTGACCGGCCGGCCAAACACCGGTCGAATTCTTTCTTGCAACTAAAAAACATGTAAGCACCAACCGAAATATACATATATTTTATTACAAATAAAACTTATTATTAAATAATAGTAATAACGAACCACACCTTTTGAAAACACTTGTTGAATGGTTTCAAGGTGATGAATACGCTGTGGCCATTACAACAATGCACATCCAGGGGCGTATTTAAGGGGGGCATTGTGCCATGGCCCCCTCATATGGAGGAGGCTTACGCTATCTGGCATTTCAGCTTTATTTTAATCAGCTTGAGAATAGAAATAGCGCAGATTTCAGATTTTCTAGTGCATGCAAAAATCTTGCCACTTTGAAACGCATTTTCAGCTTAAATTTACCACACTTTATCTACACTGGGCAAGAAAGACATAGTTATTATTTTTTAATATCTAACTAACAAGTCATGGCTTGTGCTTGAGTAGCATTTCTACAAGTTGGGGCATTTATCTTTCGAATATTTTCTAGCCAACGTCAAAACAGTTTAGTGTTTGCTGCTCGGCAAATTGCAAATTTTAACTTCTTTTCTACGCCTTACGCATATTATCATTACAAGAAACGTCTAATAATTTAGCTTGTGCCCTCCAGTACTTTTTATGCTTATTTTGTGCACGGTTTGCGCTGATCAAATCAGGTCTTTCAAATCAACATTTAACCTAAAAAGGTCTTAAAATTGAGTTATTTAGGCAAAAAAGGCAATAATTTTTTCCATTTTTCTCTGAGACCCCCGTCCGGAGTCAAAAATTTTAACACCTCACCCATACCCTCCTTTTAAAAAATTTTCATTAGATGCATTGAGCAGTGAACAAAAAAACCTTCTGTAAAAAAACCGGTCGACCGGGCCGGTCAGAAACCGGTCGGTCAACCGGTGTAGGATTGTAAATTTTATTTTTTATTTAGATTTTGAAACCTTTACTATGGTGTTACATCTTGGGGAAATACTGCAACCAAATACACTAAGACTATGCAGATTCAACAAAATTATATCGACAAAATTATAAATAATTCAACTTCCTTTAAAACAAAACTGATGTCTATATACCAGCAACTAAATTTAATGAATCTATGCCAAATTTATAAATTACAAATATTACAATTTAAGCTTAAATATAAAAATAAAACTCTCCCAAACTGTTTTAAAAACTACTTTATATCTCCATCAGACACCCACAATTATCCTACCAGGTTTGCTTGTGATGACAACTGGGCTGCTGCATTCCAACATAAAAAGTCAACTTCAAAATGTTCAATTCAATATAATGGTTCTAAAATATGGAATGAATTACCATTAGAATCTAAAGGGTTGCATAGAAAAAGTTATTTCATCTTTTCAAAGAGTAAAAAATTTCATATTAGAAAATGAGTACACTGGAAACGAAAAAGGTTTGAAAAAGTACCAAAATAGGCGCTACAAAACATGGGGTTTTCTCTTAGAAGAAAAAACCATAGAGGTTTTTTATGAAGCACCTACAAAGGTACAGAGAGAAACCTGTAAAGGTTTTTCAAGAACCTACATGATTCTTTTATAGAAACCTGTAAGGGTTTGATATATAGCTTACAAGGTACTTCAAAGCCCCTCTGGGGTTTTTCTACGAACCTAACACGAATTTTAATCCGAACCTTGGAAGGTTCTTTGAAGAACCCAGAAGGTAGTAAGGAAAATTCTGAAGGTTTTTAAACAAACCTAATTGTATTTTACTAAAAAACCTTTTGGGTTTGCATAAAAACCATACGATATCAAGTAACAACCTTACAAGGTTTGAATATCAACCTGTAAAGACTTGAAAAAGCACCAAATTAGGCGCTACAAAACATGGGGTATTCTGACATCAAAAGAACCTTTTTTGAAAGGTTCTTTCACGTTAGAAAAACCGTTACAGGTTACACAAATCTGCAAGGTCGAACCATCGTGGCATTAATATTTATTCAAACAACAAGCATTTCAAGTAACAAGCAATGCAAATATGTAGGTATATAACCAGGTCGTAAGAATGAAACGTTCGACGGGCACCCTGGCCACGTTGTTACGTCCTTGGATAAGACAATTTATCATGAATATCTCGGCTTCATGCCCTCAAACAAGCAGCAAATTTACATGGGAAGAACTCATAAGTGAATGTGGATTCATCTAAAGGATATAGTACCAACGCCGTTCTCTCGTGACAGGTGGACAAGAATAAATCAAAATAGGTTTGTAATGTCGGAGATATGATTGCTAAAGATAGTACCAGCAAGGACGTGAGTATAATTAAAGCTACAACAAACAATAACAAAATACCACAGATACACTACCTTAATCAACAGTACATATTTACAAGCATGCACATTGATATCATTGCGTAGCAAGCCATCGGGTACTTTATCATTTACTACAGAGTGCACATTATTCAAGCACAAGCAATGATTATTACAACGACTTGGTCGTCACAGAATAACTCGAATAAGAAAAAACAAGAGAGTCTGAACTTGCTCATTAGACTTGAGTAAAGGTTTTTTTTTGAGGTTTAACTCGCTCCCTGGTCATGTCCTTTGAATAAGGCGCTGTACAATAATTTATCTTTGCTTGGTGCTTCGAACAAGCAGCAAACTTGCATGGAAAAGAGGTCAAAGAACAACAGAAAACTTAAAAGGATTCGTCCAAAGGATATTGTGCCACCGTTCGCTCTCTCCTAGCAGGAGTATAAGAATTAAAATCAAATCAAAATAGGTTTGTTATGAGGGAAATATGATTGCTAAAGTTAGCACCAGCAAGGCCATGAGGACAAGAATTCGTGTAGGATGAAAAAAGTCCAATCAAATGTCGAGTATATTTAGTGGTAGAATGATTTCAAGCAAGCAATAAAAAAAAATGTCCAAGGTCGTTTCCGACCGAACTTCGACACCGAAGGTTAAAGAAATCCCACCTTTGGCAATATTCCTGCGGCCAAATTTTTTTAGCTGCCTTCGGCGTTTACCGAAAAATAATTAAGTCAGTATGCAATTAGAGCAAATACTTGTTTAGAGAATCCGAAAAGAAAACTTTCGAAATCGTCATTTTTTTCGCTTAATTTTATCACTTTTGTTGTTTGTAGCTCAGATATATTTACATGACGGATTATTTCAAATCTCGTCAAAGTGTAATTTGAAAGCACAACGCTTTCACTTATCACTTTAACGAACTGCCTTCCCATTCTTCAAGACAAAATTACTAAATCGTAGAAGTCAAATAAAAGTGGAGATCAACAGAAGTGGTAACAGGCAACAATGCGAATTTTGTTATCAGAATTCATGACTTACTTGGTCTGTTTCAATACATTAGTTTATTAGTCTGTTAAATTTTGATTATTGGACCAAACTGATACTTTAAAAACACAGTTCATTAAAAACCTTCATGTTGTACATTTGCTGCTCAACTTTAAATAACACAGCGATTACTTTACTAGCAAAAAATGCAACTTTTTTATGCAAAACAGTAAGTTATCTTACCGCAAGCATTTGCTCGCTTTTAAAACCTTCATCATTCGTTTTCACTAGAAACACGTTAATTTTTATTAACAATTACACAAAAATGCCAACGTCCCGTCTTGAAATTTTGCTATTAATCAAAACAAAGTTTTTGTCTTTGTAACTTGAAAAACTTTGGCTTCGTCCGAATGTTAATTAAACTTTGCCGAAGGTTCAAAGAATTTTAAAAAATGACATTCGGTCGGACACTAGTCGAAGTAACACGTGCGGCAAGACACAAATCATCATAACAAATCAATAAATTGTCATCCACTGGTAGTGGAACAAGACCGCCAGTAATAGCAATCTAATGAATTTGCGGCACTTGGTTTAAAAATCTGTGCAGCTTATTTGGCAATGCTTCACTTGGAAGCTTCAAAACTTGGTCGCTAAGAAACGTTAATGTGCACTTTAAGCATTTGGGGTACTGGATATCAAATATCCAATAGCATCCCCAACAGCAAGCTAATGCTACATCCAACGTTTCTATTCCTGTGACGCGGCATCCATCCACTGCAACTTTGGAAGCTGCGCCAAGTTGGACGATGACAGGAAAATTTGATTGGGGTTCCTGCAATAAAATGGCAAAGTAAATAAATGTGTTATTGATCCGCATAAATATAGTGCATGCGTCAGTGTACTGCATTTGAGTTCCTAACCAAAGTGGGAAAAAAAGAAAAATATCGGTAATGAACTTAAATCAGCTTTGCACAAGCTCCTTTAGGCAGAATATTACACAAGTACCGCTACTCTATTGTACGTTTAGGTCAGCAAGTAGAGAATAATAGAAAATAAAGGTAAGAGTCAGTTTCTTAACCTTAAAATTAAATAAAAAATCCTATTGGATATTCAACTATAGCGCAACGCTACTGGACAAACATCTGCATATCCAGAGTTAGTATGGGTCTAAACAGACACATTATGTCGAACTGCTTGTTGACGCTGAAAATAACACTCCGGCTTCAATAAAACTTTGTGTGAACATTATTTGAAATGTCACAGTAGTCTGCCACCAGTGTTCCCTTTAAGAACATGTTTCACTGCGCAAACATTGGTTTTAATGAGCATAAATATATTACGAGTGAGTAGGCCAATTCCTAAATGAATAACAAGAAAAATTGGGATCACGTCTTTTCGGTGCGACCATGACCATTTCGTCGCCACCTATTTCGTTGCCGTAAGTTTTCTGCACAGATCGTTTCGGCGCCAATTGGTGCTCTTTGACAGTTCACTTATTTAGGCTTTGGGTTAGTGTTAGTAAAAAACACAGAAGATTGGGCCGAAAAGGGCCGCGCAAAAATGGTCGCGCCGAAAAGGTCGCGCCGAAAAGTCGTGGACCCAGAAAAATTTTATCAAAACTGAACAGTAAGTATTAGTCCCATTTTTGTGCTTTTCCAGTGCTTGCAAATATTAGTTCAAATCAGGGCCATATTAAGGGTGGCGATGGTGTTCCCCAAGTCCTCCAACCCAGGGACCCCAGTCATAAAATTAGCAAATTACCAATATCAAAACACACAAAAATTTTTCCTGAAAATTACAAAAATTTTTTCGAGGATTTCGCCCACGCACCTTCATACTGTATCAAGAACACAGTAAAACGATTTCCTACTGGTAACATGCTTTGAGACGTTTCTTCAACCAAATTTAATGTGGCGTATACTTTAATACTCGATATCTTTTTTAATTTCTGAGAATTTAACTTATAGTACCATCATAAGCATTTTCATTATTTACAATATAACAAACGTGACCTTCGTAAGCATAAAAATGCTGAGCACTAAAATTGGAATATAGCAGCTGCGCGAGAATGCGATTTCACTGCGCAAAGGGTATGGTTCAACTGCGAATTTGCGCACCTCAAAGGAACACGGTCTGTCACTGACATAAACAGTCTGTCAGTCACTAATATAAACGAAATATATCATCCTGGAGATTGTTGCTTAACTGGCCTCTATTGCTGGGCACCAAATATCCATAACTCGTCTCGTACAGCTCAAATCACACAGCAACTGACAAAACTACAGCAAATATACTTAATACAAAAAAATTAATGTAATTTAATTGCAATGTTTTGACGTTTGCTGGCCAGAGCTTGTTAATATTTAATCGTTCGCATCCTATCTGGCCTAAAGTTGCCTAAGGTTGAGTAGTTGTCGTTCTGGTGACTCTTTCCGAGGCTTCTGCGCTGGTAGCCTTTAGGCCAGATAGCACGCAAACGATAAAAATTTAAGTAGTTGAAGCAAAAATGATAAAAATTTAAAAACACAACCATAAAATCACAGTCAAAGGCTAAAACAACAGTCTGTTTTGTCCTAAGGACTCATCAGGTGCTACTGTAATCTGTACAAGTTTATAATAATTCTTTTACAGATTACGGTAGCATCTGATGAGTTCTTAGGACGAAACAAACTTGTGCTTTTAACCTTTTACTGTGATTTTATAGTTGTATTTGGGCTGATTTTACTTTGTATATCATCGAGCACTGTTGCAGAAAATTGTATATCAACAATTTTCTAAAAATTAAAAAAAAAAAATCCCTTTACAGAATGGCTCTATTTACTTTGTTTGTGATCAAGCTGTCGTAATCTTCGTTAAAAATACTCCGTAGTGCCAACAGCCAAGCAGCACAGACATCTGAAAAGTTAACAAACATCACTCTAAAAACCAATTGAAATACCTTGTTTTCTATAATTAGCAATGCCAGCTTTCGATAAAAGTAAATAACCGTATGTTAGCAAATATTCCGTCAAAATAGGGTTACTGTTTCTTTGTTTGTACTTTTATTACTCAAATAAACAAAAACAAAAAAATACACGGCATGCCACATACAGTAACTATATCTTATTGAAATAGAAAACTGCAGACTATGTCTGTCCTCGAGTACCGTACACACAGAATGAAATAACAGGATAAAGAATCCGAATACTGCACGGCAATGATCACTTAACCATTGGCAAGATGACGTCACATGAAATGCATGAGATAATTACATGATACCAAAGAGCATGTGCATTTAAAAGCGTACAAACATGAAGCAAGGGAACGGGAGTTTGTTTATAGCAGTTACCACAATTACTAACCATATGCTATTAAGAGAGAAAACACGGACTCACGTCGCCCGGGCTGAATTCTAAGCTAACGCGGCTGTTGGCTAAACCTAATGAGAACAGAGGTAAAGTGCCGCGATGAATTGAATGGTCATTCCAAGCAAACCAAAAATGATGATAATACTAAACCTGAGGTCATGAATTGTTGAACAAACTCCGGCGACTTCTATTTTGCTTGTTGTATCAGAAAAAGAAACTTTTTATCTTGAATTAGCTTTAGGCAGCCTATTTTCCACATTGCATCCATTTCTTCAATTATCTGAAGAGAGGCAAACCATTTCCTGATCTTGCCCTTAGGACTTTTTTTTTAACTTATAAAACTATCTACGTAGTAATTTCTCAAACGACTTTGAAGCAAATCTAATTATGCAGTTCAACAAACAATTAATAATGTTCAAAATTTTGTAACCTCACTGAGATTGCAACTCCATAATCAGTTCATAAAATAGAATTTCATTTTGAATCATCACCACTTTCAAAATTTGGAATTTTAACTCAGATCCTCACTGTTTGCTTGATTCCAGCCAACTCCGGCCAATACTAAAATATGGTAGAAAATTGAGTAAATAACAAAATTAAGAAATAATTTACAACAATCAAGTAACCATATACCTAATTCTTTTACTGGAACAAGTTGTTTGACTTCTTCTTGACGAATCGATCTGGTTCTGTTCATTCGATCGCATATTAAGATAGTGATGCGGCGAGACATTGGCTTTTTGACTTCTTTCTTTCATTGTCTCAATATGCTTTTGGATGCTGAATTCGTCTTCGGATTCGCACACATAGAACTACAGCAAAACACAGAATTTTTCTCACAATAGCAACTTAGTTTGATGTTAACATAAATACGTAAGCAGCTTAAGATAATTTTGAGATCACTTTTCACTGCAGTACAGGTACTGCAACCGAAATCTTAAACGTTGATAACAAAAAGGGTAAGTGTGGAACAGCATATGCCTTTTTAAAATAAAAGTATATTTTCACATTTCAAGCCAAGTTTTTCACTGTTGACTAAAATGTTTGGAAAAGCCTAAATCGCATCCTCACCAAATTTTAAGCTTTGTACATCTTGTCATTTTAAAATAGTGCAGTTTAAAGTTAGCGATTTTCCCGCTACTTCAGTGTTACCATTTCGTCAGCGTTGTGATGGAAGATTAAGTTTTAGAAAGTTAGACATAATTTACTTGAAAGGCTGTTACTTTGCAATTCCGACACTTTATTTTGTTTTACAAACAAAGTTGACACAAAACACTTACAAAGTGTTTGAAACTTGTAGTAACTCCAAATTTTGTTTTTAATTGGCATCACTGGCAAAATTTCTTAGAGGTAGCAGAAAGCGCAAATTTGGCAAAGATAATAATCTTAAGATTTTTATAAACCGTTTCAGAGAAGAAAACCTTCAACCTGAATGGCCCTTTAATCAGTAATCAGCCGAAAACTAGAAAATGTTGCTCAAAACAGGTTTCTCCTTTCTTCCTTTTGGAACTGTTTGAGGCATATTTTTTTACCATTTCTTCTCGTTTAGTAGATGAAATGCTCGGACGAGCACGTTTAAATTTTTGACGCAAGCTTTCTAACCATGGATGCTTAAAAAAAAAAATCACAGCTCTTAAAACTTGAGTATTTTGCTATACTACGACCACATACTAAAAATGTACTGATGCTGATATTTTAAGTTACCCCGAAATTAAAGTTTACTAACCAAAACTGTTAAAAAAAACTCCCAGCTTGAACCACAATTTTCTTTGAACGGTCCATATTTCAAAGCAAACATGCCTACAGCTAGCACAACACACTCCTAGTACGTTTCATAACTCAATTCAAAATTCAGTAACAATAATTAATGTGAAGAATAAATAGCTTTCTAAGACTTTCGTTATTTGCAACGTAAAACAGCAAATCGTACTCCAAACAAGACGTAAAATCATCAATAAACAGTATTAAAAACTTTGGACAAAACCGGAAATGATGTCAGAATTTTGGTACAACGTTACCGTTAGGCAGTCGAGTGGTAATGCATTTGCCTGTGCTGGAGGTCTATTCAGAGCTGGTTCAATTTCAGGCTGGACAAACATGACATAAGCAGCAAAAACCTACAGCACTTCAACATTTCTATATAAATAGCTGAATTGGCTCCACACTATGTCGTTGAAACAGGGCCACTAATTTGTTATACGCTTCGGCTTCATCTAGAACGCACAATGATAGGTTTGGTTGTTGGTAATTGTTTCAATCCAGGGGAGGTCCACCTTTTAACTCTAGGGCCAATATTTGTTACGATTAGCTCAAATGCGTCGCACAAAGATGCACTTCTCTACAGTCTTTAAAAATGTCTGGTAGGCTATTTATGAACATATTTTGAAATCATAGGTCTAGTTATTTGAAAAATATATGCTCTATTATTTAATAATGATGACAGACGTAGCGTTTGTAGAAAGAATTTCGCAATTCACGCAACATGTTTCAATTTCCATTGATCGTTTAAATTAATCACTGTATTTTAGAAAGTTATATGTGCACGATTAGCAATTTTAAATGAGCATAATTTTATGCGTACAAATGCAAAATAAATCTTAATAACTTTATTGCGATTTTTAGACTGTTATGTTTTTCGCTAAATCAATAATGTTATGAGTATAAGTGGCTTAGTTTTTTGTCATCAAAAGAATGCAGTGCACCTTTAGTTAGCATCCAATGCGCCACTTATGCCGCATGCGCCATAACTTGGACATCCCTGTTTCAATCAAACCTCGACTATTTTGGTACTGGCACGTGAATATAAAGACAATTTAGTGATATCTGAAGAGCTCAATAGTTTATAACATATTTTTGGAATATCTTCTACAAATTAGCGGAATCACGTAATAATATACGATACTCGGCACTTGCCCACAACAGCAGAAAATACTCACATAATATATTCCTTGATGGGCCATGCGATCACGCAAAACAGGATAATTTCTCAAAGCACTGTTAAGAACATCCCGATATTGATAACTCCTTGGGTACCTAAAGGCATATTAAATATACAGTAAACCTCGAATAATCTTCTCTAACATTTAGTTGATATAACCAACTTGATTAGGCAATGATCATCATTAATTTCATTTACAAGTCTGAAACTATTGTCTCGTCTTCAGATTCAATGTAGGCCACAGTCTCAGTTAAAGACGGCATCTGCTGGAAAACGGTTATGTATTTGGTATAATTAACTGCATGCTCCTCTAGATTCACTACTGAGTTTACTACAAATGCCTTTCACGTCAAATTTTTAAATGTCACATCAATAACTATTATAAAATGATTGCATGCAACTTGTAATGCTTCAATCATAAAAGCATTTTTAGCCAGCCAATAGATTGTAGGCTATATGAAAGAGGAGAAATGAAATGTGAAAAAAATTGGATTGGTCAAAGAGCACTGTATGTTACCATTAATGACAATTATATTCTTACCAAGTGTAACTTCTGAGCTCTTCAAAAAAAAATTGCAAAATTCTTCTTCTCAAACTGCTTGGTATAATTCCATAACCATCACTTTTGGTTGAAAGTGACTTGATGTCAAAGTCCAGTGATGGAGAATGTAAAGTCTAGCGATGGAGAATATCATGTAAACCTAATTTATTGCATGTAGGCGTACTATAAACACCGGTACCACTTATAAACACTTAATTTGCAGAAAACTAATAATTTATCCTAATCAAGATATACTGTGCCATCAAAACTTTCAATTTCGTAAAGACATTGTATCGTTGAATTTAAAGTTGATATGTATATGGTGATGTCGAGTAATTTCCGCAGAAAACCGCAAATTTGGATGATGTTGGCAGCAGGGTGTCGAACCAAACCTGAATCCGAACCGTAAACCCGAATGAACCGTTTCATTTCGGTGAACCCGAACCGAACCTGCACCAGCAAAATTTTATTTCAGTGAACCTGAACCAAACATGAACCCTCAAAATTGTGCTCAAATGAACCCAAACCGAACCTGAACCCCTAACAAAAGTAAGAATATATTTTTCCATATCCGGATGCCGCTGGCGCTGGTACGCGCATAATAAGAGCAGTGGTGAACTTCAACAGGATCAACAATTTCTCCTTTTTTTTTTTTTGGACGAAACGAGTAACGACAATTAAATTTTAAGTTAATGAACCCGAACCGAACCTGAACCAGTAATATTTTACTTGAGTGAACCTGAACCAAACCTGAACCTCGAAAATGGTGCTCAAGTGAACTCGAACCAAACCTGAACCGCTAAATTATTTTGAGCCGGAGCTAAACCTGAACCCGAACCGTTATTTGAAACGGTTCGACACCCTGGTTGGCAGGTCTTTCTACAAGTTCTAATCTTTCTAAAAATGTTTTTAATATTTCCTGTGACTTTCAAAAAATTTGATAATCTTTGGAGACCTCTGCATTTTTTTTTTCTTGCAGCAATCCTATTTCTGTTAATAATTGAATCAAATTTTGATTAACATTTGGAAGCATTTGGCCTACCTCAACCTATCTAGGCTGTGCTGTAGCCTACGTTTGTGGCTGGTTGCACTTGGCAGTTTTGGTTATTACACTACTTGAAAACGATTGCTTAAAATAATCCATTTCTCTACGTTAAAAGCATCAACTTAAGAAGCAGAAATTTTGCTAAGTCAACAAAAAATCAATAATTAACGACACGTTTAATTGATAATAATTCAAATTTAGTACAGAAAACCATAAGCAAATGCAATTATAATCTGGAAAATTAATGAAAACAAGAATTTATAAAATTTTGCATATTGGATTTTAATTTTGTTTGGACTACCGTATTGTACATAAGATCATAGATCGTATTTGCTGCCTTTTCTCAGTCTTTTAGCCTTGCCGAGCAGCATAATTTAGAATTTCAATTTTCTTTGAATTAATCAAAAACCTGAATACAGTGCACTTTATTCGAATTAACCAAATTTAACACTAAACCAGCAGGAGAGATAATCAGAACAAAATGAAAATGATCTAATCGCTTGCCGGAATTTTTGGTTTTACCAAAAATTTCAGCAACCTTTTATACACCATATACCGGTACCAGAGGTGGAGTCGAGGACACAAGGCTCGAGGCCAAGGCCAAGGCCAAGGACACAAAAAAAATCCGAGGCCAAGGCCAAGGCCAAGGACAGCCTTTCCGAGGACAGACACTCTCGAGGCCAAGGACAGGAATGCTCGAGGCCAAGGCCAAGGACCAAGGACACAAAGCGCAAGTGCTTTCCAAAAAAAAAAGGTCTTCACAAAAATTTTTCAGGCGATCTCCAAAAAAAAAAAAAAAAAAAAAAAGGTCTTCACAAAAATTTTTCAAGCGATCTCCACGAAAAAACGCTTTTCAAAAAATTTTTCAACCGCTCCACAAAATTTTAACTTTCCAAAAAATAGTACTGTCCTCGAGCCGAGGACAGGCCAATTTTCGAGGACTTGAGGCCTCGAGGCCAAGGCCAATGCCAAGGACTTGACCTTCGAGGCCAAGGCCAAGGCCAAGGACTTCAAAATCTGTCCTCGAGGACTCCACCTCTGACCGGTACCTAGGGAGCATGATGTCATACCACCGGGATTTTCGTTCGAAAGAAGCCACAGATGAAACACTGTGCAGATGCAGTCCAAACCGAGTTTAAAAAGAGTCAGAGTTTTCTCAAAATTTAAACTACAAAGTGACTAGGTGAACGGAACAAATGCAGTTAAATAAACAAAGATTTCGATGATGTCATTTATTTTTGGAATTTTTTATCTTGATTATTACAGTTATAGGTCTGGGTTAGGGTTTAGGTTAGGATTAGGGTTAGAGTTAAGGATTAGGGTTAGGTTTTTAGGCTTTATTATGAAACATCTGCATGCACACAACCTGCACCAAGCCTTTTCCTTAAAAATAAATGAGAGAGTGTTGCCAAAATTACCCGACTCTACCCTAGCACACCTGCAACTGATCAACTCAAAAGTGCTGCACACTAACCAAGAAGTCGAAGTGGTTTAGTGAATAGAGCAAAACAAAACACACAAAAAACAATAAATGACTGCAATTAACTTAGGCTATACTGCATAATACATATAGCAGAAATTTTACTTATGTATGGCTACAATCTGAAGAACAGTTTGAGATAAACAAAACTAGTAGGCTATGCTCTTCGGTTTAATTCTTTTGAGGTCAGTTATTGCCTATCCTTGGTCGGTTTTGTTGTTGGAAAGTTTCGGAGGAAAAGCTTGATGGTTGAGTTGGATTGAATAATATTGAAAGAGCTGTGCATTCAGTGGCGAATCTATGGAGTAAAGAGTTCTGGACCCCTGTGGCCCTGTTCAGACCATTAAAACACATTTTTTTCTTGAAAATCCAAAAAAATTTTGCGTGAGCTCCAGCATCATCATACTGTATTACCTATGTAAATTGTTTTATGCTGGACTACCAGTACGACACAAGATAATTAGAAATATCAAGAATTTTTGAATATAGGCATTATGCATGTTTAACAAAAACTTCTAGCAAGAATTGTTTCTGCTATGGACCTCTCCCCCCCTGGAAAAAATTTCTGGATCCGCCCCTGGCATTTTTGCAATCCATTCTTTCAGTACCTACCTACTGTATTAGCTTTGGTGCTGGTCAAGCATTAGCGCATTCATCTCTGGGGTGGGAGGTCTGAGGTTCAAAACTTAGGCCGGCCAAATCGGACAGTGTTGCCAACGGTTCGCCACCACTGCGACATGTTTTTTGAAAGAAGCTGTGTTGCCTGGGCGCAATCACATGGAGATGGGCCCTGCAAACTAGCTACATGCTTCGATGTATTACAGCAAGTTTAACGAAAGAGATTCGTAGCCAGGACCTCCATCACCTGCCGTAAAACGGGGTGACTTTGATAATAATTTAGATATTGCACGACTACATGTTGTATGGGCTACAACACCCTCTTACAAATGCAATATCTGGTATGTTGTTATAAAAATGTCTTTTTTGAAATTGCACAGACGGACATTTTCAGGACTTCGTAGTAAATTTTTTTATTCCGTTTTATTTGTGGTTAAAAGATTTTTATTTTGCAAGATATTAAATTCTCCGAGTTATATTCTGCTTCTTTTGTGATCTAATAAAACAATGTTAAAAGACTTTTAGCATTATTAAAAACCTTACAATTTTTTTAAAAGATAAAAAACTTATCAATCTCACCTCATCAGCAAAGATACATTGAACTATAAAGGTGTGTTTAGACTGGACGCGAAGCAACGCGAAGCGAAGGTTGGCGACCTTCGCGAGTGGTCGATTACGTCACTCGCGAAGGTTGCCAACCTTCGCGAGCGGTTGCTAATCTTCGCGACTGGTCGCTTCATAGGCTAATTTTAATAACTTACTTTTAAAATCTATTCAATGAGCAGAAAGCTTTGTGTACTTCATTATTGAAGCGCTATTATAGTAATCACAGGTTCTGTTTCGTCATAGCGCGCTGAAATTACGGGTAAAACGAAGATTGAGTTTGTATTATATTATCACGCAATAATCGTGAAGAAGAGTCTAGACTAACAGCTCAGGTAACAAAACAATCTTGAGAAAAAGTTTGTTAAGTATAAGTGAAAAACGAAGTACAGTAGATCGAAGTTGGAAATGAAAAGACTAATCATTTTTTCAAAAACGTAGTAGTACCATAGTACTTAGCCTATTTACTAGCTATCAATGATTTATTTAGATGCTTCCCCTGAAAACTTGCCATAATCTGTTCTGACGATGACAGTTCTGGGTTTTAATGCAGAAACATAAAAAGCTGAAAGCAGATGTCAAAAGTTCTCTTTCGGTGTTAACTCAGTTAACAAATCCTTAAACGCTTTCACCATCCATGTTTCATCGTGGAACTGGTAGATCTATTTTGTAGAGTATAGACCAATAGGCTAGTCCACAGGTACATTTAAAGCATAAACTATGTTGTTTTTTTGATGTGATTTTTCTTTTTCAGGCAATCTTGTTATGATACCTGTAGTAAGTTTGTATTTGTTATTTTGTGCTGTTTATGAAGACTCCCAATGTTAATGCTATGAGTGAAACTGAAAGCTGGATTTGTCATCAGTTATGTAGTGGATTTTTTGCTTATTGTGCAATGGATTGCTGTGTTGATTTGCTGGAGAAAGCAAAAAAACATTGCAGTTTTTGCATGATTTGACACTATCATCGAAGGACAAGAATCTAGCACAGTAATACCAGCAGTTGCTTTGAGGAAGTCAGCCTCTAAAACTAAGTTTGGTTTTTTACTCGCTAGCGGAGCGCTTGTCGATGTTTAGTGCGAAGTTAAATGCTTTTGAGAGCATTTTATTAGTTTGCATTTTCTTGCGGTACCAGTAGGCTACGTTGCGACGGTTGCGTTTACCTCAAAGGGCTTCGCTCCAAACCACCGTTTTTAAGATACAAACTTATAGCTGCAAGGTCAAGCCCCCTCTTAGCAAGTTTTGGTTGTGCCCCTGATAAAAAAAACATTTAGATTTTTTTATGTGAAAATTGTTACTCAAGCATCTGAATAAAAGTGTTGTTAGTTCTCACATTTTTATGTAACTGACGCTTTCTTCCCCCAGTCCAATTATTTTAATTATAAGTGCTTTATCAAGTTTTTTGTTTAGTGGTGACTAATGAGAATGGAACAATATTAATGAACTTGCTTGACAAGTACTTCTCTACCAATCATAGTAACCTCAGCAAAAAAATAGAACTCACTTTCTACTGGTTAGATAGGCTATATATTGGCTTTCTAATTCATCTAAATACACTGACTGTAATTGCAATGATTAAACTTCAGACTTAAAATTGTTTACTTTGTCACTTCATTCACCATGTAAAGCAGTAAAAATTTTAAGAGACAGTAAAAATGTTTTGAAATTCACAAACAACTAAATTCAGATATTACACAAAGACACAGTAAATGAATATTTAACACACTTGACACTTCTATTTTCATCACATAGGACTGGAGTTAAACATCACTACCAGACTACAATATTCAAGATTATAAAACTTGGGGTAGTCCAAAACCAAAGCTTCCAGTTCATCTTGATCACGGTTACAAACGTTTAGAAACAAGAAGACTTTTAAGAGGACATTCAGAAGAAAAAATTCCATGTTTGTAGCTATTCAAAAAAGCAACTACTAATTAGGCCAATCCAAAAGTTCATAGAAATTTTTCGATTTTTTGTATCTATCCAGCTGTTGTATGTAGCAGTGTAGCTTGAAACCAATTCTAAATACAATTTCATTGACCAAGTTGGCTTGGTCAAGGAGACAGTGAAAAAACTTTTGCGAGTTTTCCAGTATTCAAACGAATTGTTCAATTGTGGTAACTTTTAAAACAACAAGCTAACAAACAATGGGTAAAAACACTATCAACACATTCAAAACTAGCCTGTTGGTGGGTTGTTTTATATTCTGAAAAAAACAACAACACCATGTTAGTTTAATGTTTAAGTTTACTTTAAGACAAAAAAGCAAAAGCTGTTCAGCTAAAAGAACCACTGGACTGATACAATAGCTTCTGCTATGCTGCACAGAATAAAAAGTTTTGTTTTAAAAGCTAGATGTCGTGGGGCTAGGCCTACTGCTTTGTTGTATTCATTATAATGAAGCTCTGAGATCAAGCATAGCTATGAAAAATCACTCTAGGATTTACAGCCTTAGCTGTCTAGATCCAAATTAACTTGGCTAGCCTAGGGCTATCGCGAATCGACCTTTGCCAACAACCTGCTCTTTGGACTGATAAATAGACGCTAAACCATACCAATATACTATTTACGTGATTTTCTAGCAAACTGCGATCGTAAAAATCTAATCAGTGATTTAGTAGGTTATCTTACTACAGCCTGCAAGCAAGCAATGTTGCGCAACTGCTCGCGAAGGTTGCGAGCGGTTGCAATCTTTCGCGAGCTGTCGATGACGTCAAATTTTGGTTGCTTCGCGTTGCTTCGCATCCAGTCTAAACGCACCTTAACTAGGTTTAAACCAACTTTTATAGTCACCCCGTAAAGGGAGTAACTTTGATTGCTAATTGATTGCGCAATATCTCAGATACTTGTGGTCAGAATTAAGTTGTAGTGCATGGCTTGGAAACTGAGACGAAGAGTGTTATGATAGGCCAGTTATGAGAAGCCTAGAGGACAGGAATTGGAAAGCCGATAATCTTAAACAGAAAATTTTATCATCAAAGTCACCCCGTTTAATGGGTACCGGTACGTACTAAATTAAGCCATTCATAGACATCATAAATTTGAAGGATTGACATATCTTGCCAATACGGGTAGTTTACAGATTTATGGTAACAGCTAAAAGACTATAGGCTAGCAAATTCGTTTGGAAGCTGTGCAGCGTAACCTTTACTGTACTTGATTCTGAATGTCATCATATGGTAACACAAATAGCCTAACAGTACTACATAAGATCTACACACCATAGCAGGTTTCGTTACAATACTAGGCTTGCAAATTAGTTTAGAAGCTGGGTAGGGTACAGAGATGGAACCGGTCAGGATTTTCTCGACCCGACCCGACCGGTAAATTTCAAAATCATCGCCGGTCGACCGGTTTCTGACCGGCCCGGTCGACCGGTTTTTTCACAGAAAATTTTTGTTCACTGTTCAATGTATCTTATCAAAAATTTTCAAAGGGGTGCATGGGTGAGGTGTTAAAATTTGTGACTTTGCGAGGGGGTCTCAGAAAAAAATGCAAAAAAAATTTGCGTTTTTTGCAAAAATTACTTAATTTTAAGTCCTTTTTTGGTTTAGTTTCGGTTTGAAAGACCTGTTTTGAGCAGCTCAAAACGTGAACAAAATAAGCATAAAAAGAACTGGAGGGTACGAGCTAAATTATTAGACATTCTTTTTAATGATATTATGCGAAAGGCCAAAAAATGAAGTTACAGTTTTTTAGCTATTCGTTGCAGATTATTTGCAATTTGCCGAGCAGCAAGCACTAAACTGTTATGACATTGGTTACAAAATATTCAAAATATAATGTGCCCCAGCAGTAGTAGAAATGCTGTTACTTCAGAACAAGCCATGGCTAGTTAGATATAAAAAAATAAGAGCTATGTTTTTCTTGCCAGGGCATGGTATGGAATGGAATGGAAGACGATTTTTCCATATTTCATACGGGCAATTTTCTTCCATTCCATATTAAAATTTTCTTCCATATTCCATTCGATACTTCCATACCAAGGTATGTTTAAACCGGAAGCTACGCGTAATTTGTATTGCATTTTTGCATCCTTAAGCGTACCTTTGTAAGTTGCTGCTTAAGAAGGTAAGCAGTATGGTACGATGCATCTCATATCATATTTGAAGGACTATCGCAATGAGCTACCATAAAAATATTCACTCAGCATGAAAACATCAACCACGCAGCCAACAGGCAATAGGTTGACTCATATGCACGGGTTTAATGATTGCAAGTTTGTAACCACACCAACTATGAAATTTGGCATAGCCAAACTGCCACAATCATTTTACACAAGTACCGAAAAAAAGTTTAAATGCAAAACAAAACAAAAACATAAAGAATTAAGTTCAATCGAGGATAGAAAAGCAAAACAAATCTTTGTAACTAAGGAAAAAAATTATTTTTTAACTTTGCAAATTCAGTGCCGTCGCTATCATGGGCCAAGGGGGCCTTGCCCCCCATTTTGGTTTACTAAAAATATTTTTTTGGAGCATTACGTTACCAGAAAATCGACAATGATGCAAAAACGAGTAACATTTAATCTTACCTACTTGACTGAAGTAACCTACATTAGCAGTATATTGAAGTTTTTAAATACTGGAAGTTTAGTGGTTCAATTTTCTAACACCAGATTTAACATCCCAAGTTTACACCTCTGAACCTGAAAGGCCATCAAGGAATTAGGTTAGTCATATCAATTTCATAGTTATGAACGTTTGCATCGTATTCGATTCAAAGTATTCTAAGCCCGAAGCCATTGTTTCTCAAACAATGGGTCGGGATGCACAACAGACTGCAAAGCGTTTACGGATATACTGTAGAGACGCAAGTACGAGGGCAAGGGGGCTTAGCCCCCCCTTTCAGCCAAGTCACTAAAAAATTTTAATCCTGAAATGCAAGCATTTAAACGTGTTTTTGAATTAATCTGTATGTAAAGTAAGGACTGAATAGGCAGGGGAACTTAATTTTTCCACTGGCTTTTAAGTCTTAGCAATTTAATTCTTTAAATAGCTTTAAAAACAAGCAAAATATGATCCAAATGGCGTTGAAATAGTTATTTTTTCTGGAAAAATCAAAAAATCGCCCAGCGACAGGGGCATCGCCCTCAGACCCCCGTCTATATGAGATGATTTAGTTGCACCGCTTTGCTCAGCTCTCCACCCAATCGAGGCATTTTTCAAATAAAAAAATGTTAACTTACAAGCCTCCTCCTTTAGCAAAATTTTGGTTACACTTCTGTTTATGGGTGTGTCGGAAAGTAGAAGTGCAGACCAGCAAAAAAGTTTATTTCGTTTTTTGAAAGAGCAGCTAGTTTGTATTTTTTTAAGCACGCTCAAGGTTGTTTAGGTTGCAGTCACGGCTGCAGATAGACTTTACACGTGATTATGGGCGGAAGCGAAAGGAGCTAAAAAACATCACCGAACTTATCCATGTTTCTTTTTACGACATGATTGAACAATCTGAAAATTGAGCATAATTTGCAGCCGTACAAGATCAGTTTTAATGTGCGAAAGTTCCGTCTATTTTAGTGCACCTTAACTTCGTTTAGGCTGGCGACGTCACTAAGCAAATTGTCATTCTCAAAATAAAAGTTAAGCCAGTCAGCATCAATGCAGCTGCAAATTGCAATGAAAATATATTCTATGATATTATGATGCAATGCCTTCAGTCCTTATAATGCTAGCGCAATGTTCAAATGTTCATGACCGAATTACAGTATTAATTTTTTGACAGATGATTAGCTGCGAGACGTTTCTACATAGTTTTAGTTATCACTATCGGGATTCATTTTTCTGTATATGAAATGAGCGAAATCTAGTATGGAATTGGAATAGAAGTATGGAAGATTGTCTTCCATTCCATTCTTGAAATCTTCCATTCCATTGTGGCATCTTCCATATTCCTTAACGAAATTTCCGTTTCATTCTATTCCATTTTCGATTCCATTCCATACCATCCCCTGCTTCTGGCCCAATGTAGAGAGTGGTAAATTTAAGTTGAAAAAAGCTTTTCAAAGTGGCAAGATTTTAGCATGTACTAAAAAATCTTAAATCTGTACCATTTCTACTCTTAAGCTGATTAAAATGATGCTAAACTGTCAGGCAGCGCAAGCCTCTTCCACATGCATGCTTTACTAGAATCTGTTTACGCGTTTTTAACGTATATTTTGCTCTTTTCTGCTTTGCGCCGTGGCCCAAAGGGGGGCATAGCACAATACTCCGACCCTAAATACGCCCCTGGATGTGCATGTCTTAATGGTCACAGCATATTAGTCATAGCTTGAAACCTTTCAACAAGTGTTTTCAAAAGGTGAGGTTTGTTAATACTGTTTTTTTATAAAAAGTTTGATTTATGATAAAATATATAAGTATATTTCGGTTGGTATTTCGATGTCTTTTAGTTGCAAGAAAGGCGACTTTGACCGGTATTTCAACCGGCTTGACCGGCCGGTCGAAGAATCTCGACCCGACCGGCAACTCGACCGGCCGGTCGACCCGACCGGTTTCTATCTCTGGTAGGGTAACCTATACCGTACCGGTACTTGATTCTGAATGTTATCATAGGGTAACATACCGTAACTAGCCTACCGGTACTACATAAGATCTCGACACCATAGCAGGTTTCGTTTCTTACTTCGATGGAATTACACTTAACAGCACTCCTAATAACCACAATTATTTCTGGTCAAATTTCGTATCTTGCGCTGAATTTCTGCTCCACTTATCAAAGTAACGAAAAATTCACGATCTACTCTCGCACAGCATTTTTTCGCCACGTGGTAGTAGACTAGTAGTTATCAAAGTCCTTATAACTCCGTAAATACTAAAATTCGTAAATACTAAAATCTAAAATTTAGAAATACTAAAATTTAGAATAGTGTTATTTAAGGACTTTGGTAGTTATAAAGCGGACGAATGCAAGCGGAGTTAATGTTTACGTCAAACTCTGAAATTCCACTCCACTTCAGAAACGACATTTTACAACAAACGGCTGTATTTTGATAAATGTATACAAATTAACTGCTTGATTTGTTATTCCGTGCCGTGCTTTCTTTGAAGCGAAACTGCTTGAAGATTTTTTTCCGAAAATCTATAGTCACAATTTAACTGCATCAACACCGTAATACAGCACGCATAGATGATCACTTTCAAAGAGGATAAGATTTACTACTTAAATTTTCACTAAAAAGCAAATCGCTCAGGGGTAATATCAGCCACTTCACTAACTTCACAAATACTAAAATTATTTGGACATGCTAAATGTGGTAAGACAGCGACGACAATAATATGGTCATCGCCAAGGATGGCAGTACGGTACGGTACGCCTCAATTTTTGCTAAGAAGTACGGTACGTTGGTACGGTACGCCTTTTTTGTAATGGTACGGGTACGGTAAGTTGGTGCAGTACGTTTTTTTGTAATGGTACGGGTACGGTACGTTGGTACGTTCTTTGAATTAAAAGTGCCAGACTTTTCGCACATTGCGCCGGTTTTTTGTATACAGAGGCAAAAAAACCGCAGAAACCGACGCGAAATGTATGAATTGAGATCGCTGATTTATAGGCTAGTGATTTTAAAGACAGTTAAAGTTGCGAGTAGTTAAAAGCAAGGATGGCAGTACGGCACGGTACTGAGTACGGTACGGCACGCCTCAATTTTTACTTAGAAGTAAGGTACGCTGGTACGGTACGTTTTTTTTTGTAATGGTTCGGGTACGGTACGTTGGTACGATACGCTTCAGAAATTGAACTGGAGCACGGTACGCTGGTACGGTACGGTTGAAGGTGCGAGGTACGTAGTACGCAAATTCTGAACGTACCTACCGTACTGCCACCCTTCGTCATCACATACAAGTCATCAAATACAAGTCATCACGGACCGGGAATATAACATATGTATCCCAGTCTGGGAAATAGATATCAAAAGATACTACAAGAGGGGCGTTGTAAAATGCCAGTACTGAAAATGTCGGTACTGTAAAATGGCGGTACTCAGTGTTGCCCTTCCAAAAATAATAAATAAAATGATAAATTATCTACTTCTTTTTCGTGCGGGATCAAATTTTTTTGGGGAGAGTAGGCTATGCTTGGATGTCTGGTCTATCATTTAGGGGTGACCCTTGAAAGGAAAAAGGGTTAGCAAAAAACGGAAGAAAATTTTTGATTGGAAACACTAAGTTCCTGTACCGGCATATTCCAAAAACCGGTATTTTCAGTAGGCTACTAGCATTTTCCGGGACCCCACTACAAGTAACTAATATCAGTTAAAAAAAGGTAGGCTACTTAACACAATTACCGCTATTCTATTCTGTTACAGAAAAATGTTTTCAAACCTCGAAAGGTCGTAACAACATATTTAAAAACACAATTTGGGAAACAATTTTTATAAAAGGTATAACCATTATAAAATATAAAAGGTATAACCTATATGGTTTAATAAAACTTACCATCACTAAGGCTGCGTTTTTTATAGTAGGCCTAAGTTTCGAACCCAAACGGTTGCTATAACAAATGAGAAAACCTTGGAAAACACTTTGCAAAAAAACTTTGGAATACCTTTACAAAACCTTTGGTAAAGGTATTTTGGTAAAACAAACCATCATATGAGGTTTTATTCTATAGTAAGTTCCTTTTTTTTACAAAATATCCGTTTGAAAGGTTCTTTTGATCAAATTGGAACCCTAAAAAACCCTAAAAGAAACTTTTTCGTTTCCGGTGTAGCTATAGTTTCTTCTTACTTAAGAAAGCATTCTACTTACCTTGATTAGATGGTTTTCTTGGCTGAATAATTTGTGATATTGGTTTTACACAGACACAATTGTCCTCGGCGAACTCTTTCTGTCCTCGGACAGATTATTGTAATAGCTGTGTGATTAAATTTTTGTCTACGTGTGTATAGAGCGGCGTGTATTTTTATACTTGTTTATTTATTGGCAGTTCTTCTATATTTACTGCACTATTTTTCATTAGTATATACTGAGTGGATCTTGTTTGTGTGCTATCAATATTTTATACTGAAGATGAGAGGTTGCAGACTTGACGACTTTACCTTTCCTGTAAAGAGCCTCGAGTTTTTCCCAGGAAATGGCCTATGGTCTTTTCGCAACCTCTCATCAGAAATGATTATTCTGTAATTTATTTTTTTGCCTCGTTTTGCTGCTTGACTTTGTACGCTTATTTATTTTGCAGAATATCTTTCTAAACAAAAATAAATGTCAATTGATTTACCGGTCGAGTAGGGAAAATCGTGATCGGTTCCATCTCAGCTTTAGTACTCTTTAGTGAGTTCGTACGCAATGAGTCTCAACACGTAATTCTTTAATATCAACAAGTAGTATTAATATTTAATATACTAATAATAATAACAATGATAATAATATTAATGATAATGACAACATAAAGCAAAGCAGCGGTATATGTACATCGAGTGAACAAAGAAAAGCGAGAACAAAAACAACATTATTTAAATTCCTTTTGTCTCGCAATATCCGTTCATTACGTAATATCACCCATAGCAATGAGCCATATATGCCAATAATTAACCGGATACCGCAGACAAAATTACTCAAGGACAAAATATATTAATTCACTCGGTCACCACAACTCTTGCCTTTTTAACACGTCAAATGAGGAAGCTGTAATTACTAACTGTATAGATTTTGGTTTGACACCACCTGTAATCGAACCACATTCCACTGCTTCTGGAAGACGCTCTATCTGCTAGATCAATGATCAGTTCTAAGATGCGGCGGCGATAGATCAGTTGATAGAGCGTCTGGTTAGTGATCAAAAGGTTGCTGAATCCCGGTTCGATTCCCGAACGGGTAATGCGTCGTTGTGTTCTTAGGAAACACTCTTTACACTCTTTGTTACTTCCCATTGGGACCGACCGAGCAGCCTTTCTATTGAGATGAACGGGGGCCAGCCTGACAAAACACTGTTTTGCAAACAGAACCCAAACAATGGTGCTCTGTGTGTGCGTGGTAATAAACAGGCCCAAAGTTCTTGGTTCATACTCACGAACAAACCAATTCCAAGATGGAATATTTTTAGGTTTTGTCCATTTCGAAATTTTTCAAGGATTTTTGTGTTGTTAAATTTTTGATTTGTTCGAAGTCAAACTTCTTTGAGAATAATACGGAATGCACTGGTCTGTGATTCAAACCGGAGTATTAGATCATTTATAAACATTGCAATTTGTAGCCTTGTTTCTCTTATCTTTCTGTCCAATTTGTATGCCTTGATTATCAAGAATTACGGAGAAAAACTTTGCCAAATTGGATTTTTACAACTTTCCCTTGAAAAAAGATACAGCGTATCCTATCCAATTGTACATGTTTCCCCATTGCAATATAGTTTCTTTAGTTCTATAAATTAGCTTGGTTTTTAATTGGTCGGTAGTAGGCATTGCAATGTCCAATGTGTCCAATTAGACAGCAGCTGCCGAAACCGTGCTTGTTTTCATCAATCCTACCTCTGATTTTGCTGTTACAGTTGGCAATAGTTTAGTTTTTCCGCTTCTTTGGCTCAAACAAAGGGTTATTTACGTTCATCCATCACTGAAAGTTCTTACCAACAAATATGCAAGTGTCTTCAGCTCTCTGGTTTTGACTTTGTGAATTTTGTTTTGGATAAGTATTTCGATTGCCCATTTTTATTTAGGTATACTACCCTCTTAACTACAGGAGAAGTGGCCATACCGTTGACAAAGATTCTGTAAACCTTTCATCAAAATAGTGTTTACTTGGACTGCACTGTAAATTTTAGTGCAAATATTATTGTAAAGCCTATTCATCTACCTCTTTTTCAAGAAAGCACTGTCTAGAAGTAAACAAAATAACCCCAATTTGATGAGAAGAGTCAAGAAAGCAGTTGTCTTTTCATCCATCAGTCTCGGAACCGATATAGCAACGATTGTAACTTATTTATTTTTTGTGACTGACTGTGTTTTAGGAAAACTCGGCCACAGTCTTAAACTAGCGCAAAACCGACCAGATAAAGATGACTCGTCATGCTCACCCAAGTTCACAATTTGAACAGTTCACTATTGACTAAGGTGCACAAATCACAATCATTAAAATCGACGACTTTCGAAGAACAGTTGACGCTCGACCCTTTGACGCTTTGACGTGAAACTTTGACGGTTTTCTGAAATAAACACAACACAATGCGATAAAAAGCAGACGCCAATCGGATTTAACTGCGTAAAACAAGTAACGTTTTTTATGAATGATTTAACATTATTTCAGCTTCAGGCTTTTACGTATGGCATTATCAGAAAAAAGAAATAATTATCAAAGCAAAATAACTTATCCAAATTCGCAATATAGCATTCACAAAGCAATCAAACATCGAAAATAAAATGCACAAAACTCACCGACTATTTGAGACGGTAATGCACAAAATTCGTATCAAGAAATCGACAATCAAACAGTTGATTTATCTCAAATCTACTTCAACGTTTGAGTAAATTGAAATAATTTGGTATTTTTGCAAAGGAATTTATAGAGAAAAATTAAAAAGAATAAAATAAAAACCACGTGGAAATTTAGAGGGGAAAAAAGCTATTTTTCATAAACATTGTTCAAAACAAGTTTTGTTTTGCAAAAGTAGGTGAATTATTCATCGCCTCCGGCCGAACTAATCATATTGGTAAACGCTAAGACGGTCGCAAAAACAGTTATCAACTGATCACTACATTTTCGTTAATACTAGCAAAATCAAGATACGCAAACAGAGAAAGTAACTTGTTTTTTATCACAATCGCTACGCATCATTTGGGGTCAAAAAAGAAAAAACTAAACATGACTAAGCAAAACAATCAGCCTACAACGAACGGCTAACGTAAAACATGACATCTTATTAATGATTGATATTGGCGTGCCTTTTCTCATGCTACAAAAGGTTTTCTGTCCGAATACGTAGTGGTTGGAATCTTGCAAGGCGAAAGGTTTTATGTTTGAATCCAAAGCAAGCTAACTTGCTGTAACAAAATGTGCTGTAAAAAGCGCAGAATGGGGTTACGGTCTAAACCTGTTAATCAATCATTTGTTGACAATTGGTTGTTTTGATCTCGAGAAGGAGATGCTGTGGCTGTGGAATAAAAGATGCTATGGAGTTGTTTGTGCAGAGTCCGATTCCAATGAAACTATTCCTCCAGCACCATTTTCTACATCTCAGAACCAGAGCCAATTAACAAGAATAGCTTAAAGTATGCCGCAGAGTGATTACCAGGACAAATCATTTAAATTGTATGAGTATTTTTCGTGTTGATTCTAGTTTAATATGTCTTGTTTGAAAGTTAAAACTAATCAAAAGCATTGTTATTTCATTACAAGCAATCAACACTGGAAGTTTCTGGGTAAAGCGGTCACTAATTTGTACTGATTTTGATCGACTTCCAAATCAACACGAATTGTTTTGACTCTCAATTCAGTGACAGTGAGAATTAAATTTCAACTCTCGACTCCGCCTCCCCAGCTCTGTTCCCAGATTCACTCTTGCACCACAACGCTATGCCATGTATTTCAACTTAACAATTCCGACTTGATTTGCTGACAGATTGTGATTACCTGAAAATGTCTTGATAGGTAGTATTTCAAAGACTGGGGAACTTCGGGAATTCAATTTACCGTATTTTGAGCGGCTTGAGCCTACATATTTAATGGTGTAGTAGACATTAAAACCGATAACTTGCTGATTGTCTTTATCGTTATTGTTGTATGGCTGGCTAGTTGGTGGAGCGGTAACGCGTTCGTCTCTGGAGCGGGCAGTCTTAGTTTAAATATCGGGCCGGTCAAATCAAACACAGTGTTGCGGCGTTGCCAACGGCTTACCACCGCTGCAGTATTTCTTCGAAAGCACATGTGTTTCCCGGGTGCAATGATACGGATATGGGTCCCCGCAAACTTGTTACATGCTTCGGTGTAACAAAGTGAGTATAATGAAACATTTAATTTACTTTTTGATTGTTGCATTTTATCCTGAATGTGGTTGGCATTTGGCAATGAGCATGGACTTAATAATTTATGCAACATTAATTTAATACGGAATTGATAAAAACTTGATAAAGCCAAACTGGCTTTTTTTATTGTTCTTATGTGCGAAAAAAATATCTTTAATTTCTTAAAACGCTTTTAGGCTTCTTCTAACCATTGCCTTGAAACAATGTCTTTTGATGGTTTTAATTCATCGCCATACCTTGATCATTATTGCAGTATTTTGCATGTGAGTGATTAGAAAGGAAGTATACTATTAGTCATAGATGGGCAAGTTAATGCAAAACGTTAGCTTCGTTAACCACTAGTCCGTTAACAAACTTCACACTTCCGTTAACGTTAATCCGTTATTTTCAGCTGTAATTAACGGAATTAAGTTAATAAAGTCCGTTAATCCGTTAACATTTTGTGTGTAATTTACATTTGAAGCACGTTTTGGCAAAAGTTGATAAGTCGCATTTCGCCGTTTCGAGAAAATCGCGTTTAAAGTTTTAAACTTTCATTTCGCTCAGTTGTCAAGTGCAACATTATAAGCCATTTATTACCGAAAAATAATTGAAAATAAACATAATTTTCTTCTCAGGAAAAACATTTTCATTAAACAACTTGAAAAATACCAAAAACTCATTTTTTAAAAAATGCTGCTTATCAACTTTTGCTAAAACATGCTTCATTTCGTTTTATTCACTCGCTTCTAGAACACGTATTGACGCCGTTGAGTTGATTGTAAGGAAATCTTTGTTACTGTGGTGTTGTTTTTGTGTTTTGGAAGTTACACTTTACTGTCCAATCTAATTTCAAGATAAAAAACAAGTTCAAATGCACAACGAAGCTGCAAGATATTAACGATAAAAACCTTAACTCAAATTAACAGAACTTAACGGAAGTTACTTTAGTCCGTTAACAGCACTTAACGGTAGTTAATTTAGTCCGTTAACATGAAAAAACTTTTTTAACGGATTAACGAGTTAATAAAAAAGTTAGCTTCGTTATTAACGGACTTGTGCCCACCAGTGCTGGGCACTTCCGCAAACTGGTCCGCAAGTCCGCAAATTGCGGACTTAAGGTTTTGGTTTGCGGATTTGCGAACCGATTTCTTACCGCAAACATTTGCGGATTTGCGGTAAAAAAATTAAAATCTACCGCAAATCAACAACATCACTGGGATCGTTTTTGCAATTTCCAAAAAAATACGTTTTTACGATTCAATGCATCGACAGATTTGGGTGGATGTATTTCTAATGTACAACACCTCTCACCAAGATCCTCTGCTGTGGAACGATTATTTCCCAAAGGTGCTGCTATTCTTACAGCAAAATGAGTTGACTTAAGGTCAAGAAACTGACAACAGCTTGTTTTTGTGAAGGAAAACTTAGACTTTTTGAAGTGGCAAAGGGTTGCACTAGACGACTTTGATGACATGCCCAGCACGTTTCGTAAATAAATAAGCTGCAGGCCTATCTACGTTTTCAATCTTATTTTTATCTTTTTAGTCTTTTTGTTTCGTTGATCGTTTTTTTGGAAGGCATGCTTTAGACTATATGTGTTGCCTTTTGAGAAATTTCCTACGATTTTTGGAAGTTAATATTACTGCCCGCTTTAGAATCCTGGAAAAAATTTCTGTATCCTGATTAATTTTGTGATATTTAATAATGTATACATATTACAACACTTTGCCTCTTTGATTTTCCAAAGTTTGTGTATTGTGCAAATGATGCGTCAAAATGCTTAGCGTATTTTTTATTTAAGAAATGGCGTAATTTTCAAAGCAGTTGGCGGCGCTACTCCAAAATTTTCCAACATTCACGAGCAAAGTTAATCATTATGACAAACTTTTTGGCGAGTAAATTTCTATGGCACTTTGATCGTGAAGATTTTTTGCACCACCAACCATAGGCGTAGCCAGGGGGGGGGCCCCCCCCAATCAAAAATCCACTAACGACAAAAAGTTATGACATCATAGCCTGACGATGTTTAGTTGCAGTTTTTTTTCAGTAATTGCGCACATACCAGTAATTAAACAGTAAAGTAACAGTAAAGCTAACGGTTTCGGCCGAAAAACCACTCTCAATTTCGGTGAAGACCTTTTTTTTTTTGGAGATCACCTGATTTTCGGCTGAAAAATCACTCTTAATTTCGGTGAAGACCTTTTTTTTTTTTTTTTGGAGATCACCTGATTTCGGGCGGAAAAATCGTTCGAATTTCCGATTTCGGCCCAAAATTCACTCTCAATTTCGGTAAAGACAGCCGAATTTTTGAGGGTTTGGGCCCCCCCCAATCAAAAATCCTGGCTACGCCTATGCCACCAACAAACTGGCCTCTGTTGAAACAAACTTCTAATATAACAGTGACCATTAGTTGAACCTACGTTGCATACCGACAACCAAGACTTAAAACCCAAATTTTCTATTTTTGCAATTACGTTAGATGCAGAGTGCGGACTGCTCTGCGCTAAAGAAAAACATATAGTTTTAAATGAGGGTGAGTTTTTAAACAACATTAATATCTGCGCCCAGTGGCGAACGTAAAAAGTTTCCGCGGGGGACCTAAAGTTTCGTCGCACTGTGACGCCACAAATCAATATTATGGAGAGTGCCGAAGGCAAGACCATTGTAGGGTGGTCCGGGGGCAAGCTCCGAAAAAATTTGCAGAATTACACTAAAAATACGCGTTTTCGTGCATTCTGGAAGCAAGTTTTGGTATAATGCTTTTACAAGACTTATTAGAAGAATGAAATCGTAAAATGAAAATGCTTTAAAATCATTACGGAATTAAAAAGGTAGATCATTTGTGAAGGAAGAAAACAAACGAAAACAAAGAAAGATTTATTTTTGCATTTACGCAGTAATAACGTACATCCTCTTAGAACTGCTAGGTTTTGCTTTATCGTGCATCATTTTTAGAGTCTGAGAGGAAGGCCATGGCACAGTGGCCATCCTCCTAGGTACGCTATTGTCTACACCGTAATCATATTGTATACAATTTGAAAGCTTTTAAAAGACTGCTCTTATCCAAAGTTCGACTAGAAGTTCAAGCGTTAGCATTTCATGTAACCATTAATCAGGTCTGTATTGCAACTGAAATAAAATGAACAAAGGAACCGGACTTTTGGCATGTTCTTCTTACACCTAGCACATTTTCATCTTGGCAAAAGTTTGCCTTTATATGAACCCCTATCAAAACAATTTAAAAAATTTTTCACCAGTACAGAAGCAAAAAAAAAAAACAAAATGCCAACTGCAATTATCACGTTTGAAACTAAGTTATTTTAATGGTGATCTGCAAATTGCCATGCGTGATTAAGGGAGCAAGAAGTGACATCGACAATAATCCCCCCCCATCTCATCCATTCCGTCACCCAAGCAGTAAATACTAGCCTGTATGCCTGTAAAGTATCATTTTCAAGAACGCAAAAACGCAAGTTTGTGCGTCTCGAGTTTTTACTTTTCCGCGACTCAATAGAGATTTGTGCATCTCTGTTTGTCCTATATGACAAGTACATGTACATGTGCAAGTACGTAAATCAAATATGGATTTTCAACTCAACGAACATACCGTAGTTAGAAGTTAGAATGAGCAACGAAAGTGACTGGCAGGTGAGGTTACTCTTCCAAGTGTCTACTCCAGCCACCAGAGTCGCAATCGTAATCCAACTCCGGTCGCAGTTTTGTTTAAACAAACCTGCGTACATTTCCATTCGGCCCTGCTGTTGACATGTGTATCATAACTTAGAAAAACAGAATATTAAATAAACCTAAGGAAACTTACTGATGTTTATTACAGGTCTGCAGCCGATATGGAAAATATCAAGCATTGTTATATTGCTATAGGTCTCCTCTATTTATCAAACCAGGAAAAAAACAGCAAAGTTTGCGGTTCAAGTTTGCGGAAGTGAAAAGTCATTTGCGTTTGCGGAAGTGCAAAAAATTACCGCAAACTTGCGGATTTGCGGTTGCGGACCACCTATTGCTATTTTGCGGTTGCGGAATAGAGTTTAAATTTGCGGTGCCCAGCACTGGTGCCCACCTATGCTATTAGTAGGCTAAACCAGATTTGCTTTTTGAGTACGAATGGTATTTTTCTTTGTTTTTCCTAATTATTTGGTGTTGTTTGTACTGTGTACCATGTGAGTCTGAAATAGACATTAAATAGTAAGTTAGTGTATAAGTAAGTAAAGTAAGCAGGTTTATTTTTGTAGTCAGCCATATACGACCAAAAAACAAGATAAATAAAGCTAATAAACAATACTATCAAAGAATATAGAAATAAATCGTGTGCGATCTATGACTCCCAAGGAGCACCAAACAACTGCGAAGTTTTAAAGCTGCTCCTTGTCATCTTCAATTCTATAACGATTCAAAAGCATAAATTAGGAAACAATAATGTTAATGATGTAAGCTGTGCAGTTAACGCGCGGCAGAAAAAAAGAAACAAACAGGAAAAATTTAACGAAAAACTTGAATTAGACATTAATAGTTCAATTAAATAACAATCAAAAATAAAAAAACACACACCCGTCAAATTACGTTAAATTCTAATATTGTAAAACAAAATTAAATTGATATGGTTACAACAGAAGAATCAAAACCAAAGTCAATGTTGTGGTATAATTTTTTCTTTAAAACACGTTTTGAAGAAGTTAAACTTTTTATGTTTAATGTTTTCATCAATTTTATTCCAAAGCTTGGAGCCTCGAAATTCTAATTTTGTTTGTCCTACAGTTTCGGAAGCTCGAGATAAAAAATAGCTAAATTTAGTAAGTTTTCGTGTTTGATGAGAATCTAGGCTAGTTGTTCAATTAGTTTAATGAATCATTGCTGGAAAGAAAGTGGCAATTTATGTTTGTAAATTTTATTAACCTTACGAAGTTCAAAACTGGAAATGTCATTTAACTTCCATCAATTTAAGTTTGTATACAAATGAGTAACATGAGAAAAAGTTTTGTTCCAAGTTATCGTGCGTACAACATTTTTCATTCTTGCATTTATTTTATTCATGCAATTGATACGGCGCACAAAACTATAATACAAACCATAATTCAAACTATGTGGTGTTACATAGTCACGAATTTGGTACAATATTGCTCTATGTTTAGCCAATTGCAAGAAAAGCTTGTTAATATGAACAGACCTAGTTAGTTTTTATCAATGCAAACTCCCAGATAGTTCACAAAATCATTACGTTTGAACACTTTTGATTTATGAGTACTGTGAAGTTAGTTTTGATTGATTGATGAGGATATATAGTGATATAACAAAGCTAATGGTCTAAGTTTTAAGTTTTTAACCCCTACCGTTTAAAAGATAATAATTTTTTAATCAAACTTTTGTTTTCAAGTCAGAAATTTAATGATGAATAATTTTCGGATCGGCTGGAAAATCTCGTAAAATTGAATCCTCAAAACGGACAAAATTCCAAATGGACAAGTCAAGTCTCAATTTGAACAAAATTGCGATTTTAATTCGGGATTTTGTCTAATTCGAGATTTTATCCATTCTGATTTTGTTCAATTTCGAATTTTGTTCTTTTTGGAAAATTGATTTTCCGGGGTTTTTTCGTTCTGGTTTTTCTCCAATCCGAGATGTTGTTTATTCAAGGATTTCGTTTTCGAAATTTTTGTTCATCTAAGATTTTGTCCGATTCGGGATTTTGGAAGTAAATTGCTGATTTTCAATTTGGAATCAGTGCCAGGTTTAGGCTGAACTTTTTCACGTTAATTTACAGTCACCGATTAACAGTCTTAAAAAGAAAAAAAGGAAACGGAAAAAGAGCATTTGAAGGAGAGTGAGGAAATTTTACAGTCATGGTCCGATTGAAGTTCTGTGAAGCTCGAAGTAAATGAGCCCGCGGGGCCTCAAAATTAGAAGTGAGTTTACGAATTCTCGTACAGAAAAGCTTTAGTTAACAATAATAACAAATGAATACATGGCGGTGATGTATACAATCTTGCTGCTCTTGAAACAGATATTGCGAATGAATTCTTAAAGTATAAATAAAATATTGATACAAGGTTAAAAAAAATAATGAAAACGACACAACATTCGCATTTAACTTCCACAGCCAAATACTAAGCCATTGACTATTATAATGTAGTTGCATACAGTATACACTTCTTCAATTTTCAATCAGCTTTTCATTTTTCTAGTGACCTGACGGCAAAAAGCAAGATCTTTGCCGTTTTAGGCTCCAGAAATAGAGGTCCGCGACAAATGCCTTTCGTTATAGACGCTGGTGTAAGTGAGAGGAAGGTGGGGGGAAATGCCCTCTAGTCCCTCTCCACGTGTGAGCCCCTTCTCAAACATGCTCTTACTTTCAGAAAAACAAGGACTTGAATTAAATTCGAATTTATGGTGAAGACTTTCTGTGGTCTTCACCTAATTAAAAACACCGAATTCCAGGTGACGACCTATTTTGGTCTTCCATCTAATTTTTACATAAATTCTCGGTGAAGTCCAATTCTTTATTAATCCATTGTGCGTTAATAGTGCCCTCCCTCCTTGAATCTTGCCCCCCCCCCCCCGAGATACGAACCTTCCGTTAAGTTACTGGTTGTAGATCCACTACGGCACATAGAATTATGGTACCGGTAAAACAAACATCAAGACTTTTAAATGTTTTTTGTTTTTTTTTCTTTTGGAAAAAGAACCATCAAAGTCCACATGTAAAAAGATTTATGTTCTAATAGAAGATTTCATCACAATTCAAACTAAGCAAGAAAAAAAAAACAAAAATACTATCAATTCACGTCGTACAGTACAATTTAATCGAGACAAAAAATAATCTGCTACTACAAGCTATATTATTCAATAGCGTATTATACAGCAGAGCAAACACAATGCAGTAGTGCCTTCTCAATGTCAAAATACTTCAAAAAATTTTTAAAAATTACGAAATTTACTAATAAACTTGAACAGTGTCAAGTGTTTCCAAATCAAATTTTTACCGATCAAAATAGAGAATAATAATGCAAGAATTTTTTGCAGTTATACATTAAGCTACTATAATTAAGTTGTTAAATAATAATTATTTCGGTACAGGCATGGCGTTAGCAAGCAAATAGAAATAAAACGTAATAAAAACAATTTCATTCAGTGGTTTAGTGTATAGGCAGTCTCGATTCCCAGTCGCGTCCACGCAAACCTGCAAAGGGTATTCACTGCTCTGTTCTTGACTTTAAACATCAAAAGGTACAGCGTGAAGCCCCCACCGCGCGTACAGTAGTAGTATCACGTACTAGAGAAGTGGACAGATGTCAGCTTGACTCGAAAACCGCTGAGTCACCTTCACTGTCATCTGACCAAGACAACTCGGTAAATAAGATGTAATAATAATTACAAATTCAAGTTGTTTGTTTGTGTTGTTTCAAATACATTTCAAGTAGATCCAGTGCTTTGTTCTACCGCTGCTTTTCATCTCGATAGCAGTAATAGCAACATAGCACTGCAATCAAAACCACAATAATTGGGACCACGATCGCAGTAGTAAGTATAGCTGTGTTGCTTGAAATGCATTGAAGTTCTTCATCTATGACAAGTTCGGCAATAGCCACCTGTTAAAAAAACCTATTATATTAACTTGGGCAGGAAAGATTTGGTACAGCCAGTAATATTGTTTCAATTTCGCTAAAAACTAAAAAGGTGAATCAATAGCAGCTTTACTGTAAAATTAAGGTCTTTCAGTATTCAGAGCGCTAGTTTGGTCAGATCTCCGTATTGTGAGGTCGTGGTTTTTGACAACGAAGCTGTGTTTTACTGAAATTGCTTAATCGGGTTATTTTAAAATCAGTTCGCTTTCCGGTAACCGGTTTGTTCGGGTCAAATTCACAAAAAAGTTATGTATTTTTCCTCAACACTCGGTTCTCTAACTTGACTACCCTATTCGTGCAAACTGGTTACAGTGATTTATTTTCTTTTTTTTTGTCATCAATTCAACCACAGTTTTCCGCAACAAAATTTCTGACAATCGATGTTGGTTTGTTGCTAGCATTGACTGCCCACCCCTCAACCACATATTACCACTGGACTTATTTTAGAGCATTGCAGTTCTTTTACAGTAAAACTCAGCTTCGCTTTTCTTGTAAGTTTTTGAACGTGCTTTTACTTCAGCTAGAATTGAATTTGATTTATGATCTGCCAGATTCAGAGTTTAACTATTTATAAACAACTAACAATATAGGCTTATTTCATTAAGTTTGTAAGGTTTGCAAGTCAAGATGAATTATGAAGATTTATCAAATTAATCATTATTAAGTAGGTTTTTTGGGTAGTTAAAATATCAAGACATCTCAAAACCTTTTATTTTATCAGTGCCTTCAAACAATTTCCAAGTCTAAGTCGGGCAAGCCGAAAACTAAAAAAAATTTTCTCATTTGCACCAACCCTTTTTAAAAAAACAAAGAAAAGCAAAAAATTATTGTTGTAAGTAAAAAACCCTTATTTTTGTATCCATATTTCTCAAAACTAATTGAATAATGTTCATTTTGGTTGAAAAGATACAAATAATCATTTCTGTAATAGCCAGCAGTATCCACGATTTTGAAAACATTTCGCTCTCTTCCCAAAAGCAATGCTCGATAAACAACTTACCCTGACTGTAATTTTTCGATTTTTATATTGATTCCATTGGGAGATAATGATTTTACATCTGAGTATATTTTCTTCAATGATGTTTACTAAGCATGGTACATTTTCGATAGAATTTTCTGGAATAAGCAGGACTTTGTAATCAGAATTCTGCAATTCCTTATCCAGCAAAAAGTTATGTCCCTAAATATAAAAAATATATCTAGTAAATTAACCAACAAAATTAAGCTGCCTATAAACGTCTCCTGCCCCAGACCCCCAACTTGTGATAACCTTATTCTCTAACAGAAATCCTGGATCCAACTTACTACTTCCTCTCCATCTGAATTACTTCTCTATTTCTGATCTTCGGCCATCACCTTGAGATATGATTTGATTGTTGGGTCTCACCGTTTCCTTGCAGTTTCTTGGAAGGGGTTAGGATAGCATCAACCATCTAACTCACTGAAGCCCTTCATTTCTAACTAGGTTTTTGGTCAGGCCTTAAGGTATAACCTGACCACAGGGTTTCCAAAGAATTTCTCCGCGCCCCCATATACCTGAAATGGGTTAGGTCGCACCAATTGCTTTTTTTTAACTTGATATAATGACTTTTAATCAGGTCCTTGCCATGTCGCCTGAATTGCTGGGTTCACTCAAAGTTTCTCCGCGCCCCAACACCATCTCTACAAAGGAGACATGCAAAATAAGGCATCTAATCGAATAAATCATTAGAATGTTGAAAATTGCCAGCTACTCAGTACTCTCACCCGTATTTCAATTGAATGAGTAGTTACACTAGCAGAAGGATTGTTGATGACACAAGGAAGAAAATTGACTCTGGTATCAACAATTGGGTCAGGCTGGTACAATACGTAACCAAAGTGAACACAGTGAACTTCATTCACAATCAATTGTAAAGGAAAGATATCGCCTGAAAGTGCAAATTAATAACCAAATTAAAATATTACTTGCATATCTAATTGCTGTTTTTATGGATTGAATTGATGGAGGATTGAGTTAACTTTTTACAATCAACCGTCCAGTGAATGGAGCATTTGCTATTGAAACGGTAGACTCGGGTTTGATTCCCGGCCGGGTCAAATCAAAAACTATAAAAATTGATATTCACAGCTTTCCTGCTTGGCGATCGCCATCAAAAGAAGCAGTTAAAGCGTTTACCGTTTAAAACAGATTACGATATAGTATACATTACAATGCAAGCGATAAAGAATCAACTATTGCTCTGATGTCACTGTGGAATAAACTCTACAGTAGCCAAATAATTTGCCTATCATTTTAATATCAAACTAAACCAGCGAAAGTACCGTTTGTAAAAATGTTGATGTTTCGTCGTTTCCTCGATGAGTTAGGCACTTTTGGCAACACAAATTTGAGTTGTGGAATACAGCAACCAACTTCCAGAGAGGTTGCGTTGATGAAGCAATTCTAAAAACAAAATATGATTAACCAGCTTTGTTAAATTCCCTTAAGTTTAAGTTGAAACACGGTTGAGTATTCAACCTTATAATGCAGTACAGATAGGTAAAGTCAAACTCATAAAAATTCTTATTTTTTGTGAAGAAGTTTTAATTGCAGTCTTACCGAAATGTTTCTATTTCCGGTTTTAAGCTCCACTTTACGAACGTCGAATAAATGGCTCAAATGCAAAGCAATTTTTCGTCCAGCACTAAAAAAAAACACTTTGTGAGCAAAGTAAATTTAAATATGTTAATACTTAACATAAACTGCTAAAGAGTAAGCCTAATAAATGAAGTTTTTATGCCATGGAAAAAACATTGCATCAGCAAACCGAGGTTTGGACGCACCAATATCTGTTAATTTTCTTCCGTAGATTAACCAATTTATTAGGGAAAATAGACACAAATGGCCAAACAAATCGCAGCAATACAAAATAGTTTCAGGGTTCCCTCTCTGAGTTTAAAAATAAACTTATTTTATGCTAATTTTTTCAACAGTATAGAGATGTTAATCCAAAGGTTATCTAAATTTTCGTTGCCGGAACAAGAAATTCAGTTAAAATTTAAAATGATTAAAAATTTAAAAACCCCACTACAGGCTGTTTCCCCCTAATGGGTTGGTCAGGTGGAGTAGAAATGAAACAAAAACAAACAGCCTGTGGTGAGTTTTTTAATTTTTAATCATTTTAAATTTTAACTGAACTTTTTGCACCGTTAGCTGGCTCTCGCCCATGTCCATTGAGCACTTTGGAAACGGAGAAGACACTGTACAATTTAAGTTTTTGTTGGTTTATTTCATCCAATGTAAAAATCCGAAATTAAGCTCGCGTACAAACCAAGCAATACAAAGGATGTACTCTACAGTAAGACGTTTACTGTAGCAACCAATTACAATGAACAAAAACATTTAACTTACTTATTAAAAACTTTTACAATTGGCAGAGAGTCTTTGGCTTCAAATCCCACAAGCGTTAGATTGGGAAACCCAACTATATCCAATGGATCTTCAAAGGATCTCGAGTAGTTTTCAATGTGCAAGGTCACACTATAAGAACCTAAAATCGGGATTGAAGGAAAACGGCACTCCAGCAAATCGTTGGATCTGTCATGAAACAATAAACACTCTTTTACATCAACTTTCTGGCCGGTTTTGGTATTGATTTTTGATGGTTTGTCTCTTTGCTTTTATCCTCAAGACCCCATGATGTTGGTTTGGAGCATTTTGTCAAAAACCATTAACAAATAATAATTATGAACTTTAAAATATAACTTTGAAGCAATAACTGACGCTTTTGCAGACTAAAAGTTAAACAAGGTCTTTTAAAAAAAACTTTTTCAGCAATGCTTTTTTACTACTGTAGTGTATTAATTATAAACACGAGGCAGGATCAGAATAATATGGATCACGAAAACAAATTTCCATCAGAGTAACTACACTGTAACACAAAGCAAAAATTGAACCATTGTCAAATGAAAACTTGCTGCAAAATAAGCAAAAAAAATCAAAACAGAATACTCAACCAACACAGCATCAAATCAAAAAATCAATTTTTATTAAACAGTTTTTGCGGAATTGCGCTAAAACGTGTAACGAGTTTTGCAGGGCTTATTTCCGTCCGTGCCATTGTGCATGACCAACACAGTTCGTTTTAACGAAATGTCGCACCGGTAGCGAGCCATTTGCAACACTGTGTCCGATAAGACCGGTTCGATCTTAACCCCAAATTTCCCAATCCTAAGGAAAACGCGTAACCATTTGAGCAACACATAATTATCAATGTAACACAAACGACACAACATAACTAGTTTCATTTAATTATACCTGTTTAAGCAAGTGATTGCATGTGATGTTTTGGATCCATTAAGAATCACAACAGCACTAGAACCAACATCTAAATTTCTACCTGTTATTGTAATGTAACTTAAAGCAGTTTCAGGAGCAAATAAAAATGCTTCAACATTCTGCAAATGCAAAACAATTATTACGGCAAAAGTATACACAAATTTCTGGATGTTAACTCTTTCTCAGTAGGTCGTGCAAGGTGTCCTAAATTACATTACAAATGACGTATTCTTCACGGTCTAAACGTTTGTCTACAATTGGGCAACTTGCAGCAAAAGTTTGCTCTTAAACAAAGTCATACCTACGGAGAACCAAAACTGTAACTTAATTAAAAAACTTAATTAATAAATGATAAAGTAATTAATAGTAAAAAAATAATAATCTACTTAATAACAAAAAATAATTGTTACTTAATTCTTAAACAGATCAACTTGTTTTCATTGTCCTTCACTTCATTTTACACCTACAAAAAAAAGCCTAAACAGGTAAGCTTATGAAGTCACCAAATAATATCTGAAACTAAACTTTACGATGAAACAAAACGAACAATTATAAACTTAACCTTGTAACTAACTCAAAAGGTTGCCTACTCACTTTAAATTGAAATGTATCACTTGATGCAACTGAAGATCCATAAGTTGTAGTAATGGTTACAAAGCCATTGCTTTCAAAAGCATCTGGTGTTTGACAAACAATTCTAAACATATTTGATAAAATATTTGCGATCAACCTTGTCTTTTTACTTTTTCTGATTTAGATCAGGGTGTCGAACCGAACCTGAACCCGAACCGTAAACCCGAATGAACCGTTTCATTTCGGTGAACCCGAACCGAACCTGCACCAGCAAAATTTTACTTCAGTGAACCTGAACCAAACCTGAACCCTCAAAATTGTGCTCAAGTGAACCCAAACCAAACCTGAACCCCTAACAAAAGTAAGAATATATTTTTCCATATCCGGATGCCGCTGGCGCTGGTACACGCACAATAAGAGCAGTGGTGATCATCAACAGGATCAGCAATTTCTCCTTTTTTTTTTCTGGACGAAACGAGTAACGACAGTTAAATTTTAAGTCAATGAACCCGAACCGAACCTGAACCAGTAATATTTTACTTGAGTGAACCTGAACCAAACCTGAACCTCGAAAGTGGTGCTCAAGTGAACCCGAACCAAACCTGAACCGCTAAAATATTTTGAGCAGGAGCTAAACCTGAACCCGAACCGTTATTTGAAACGGTTCGACACCCTGATTTAGATTAATGAAAAAATTAGACTTGTGCTTCGAGTTGACTTTCAAGGTCGGCAACCTTTTAAAATAGTGGGCCACATCCAGTCCTAACAAGGTTCCAGCGTGCCGCCACCATTCCAGCGGACCAAAAAAGAAAGGTCGTCGACAGAAATTCAGAGCTTCTTGCGGCCGAAGTGATGGCGAAGACCAAAAAAAGGATTTCGCGAAATGAGGATCATTTCAGTGGTTTATTGGTGCATATCTATCAATGAAAAAGAAAAAAGTTCGCGGGCCGGATGACAACAAAGGCCGCGGACCGGGTAAAATGTCTCGGCGGGCCGGATCCGGTCCGCGGACCGTAGGTTACCGACCCTAAACTTAAAACCTAAAAAAAAACTACAAATCTAGTAATGTTATAAAATATAATATAGTGGATGGTTTCATGCCAAATGAGGAAGGAAAGAACAAACTCCTTGTGAATGCAAAGAAAAAAATTCTACACACTTTCATCAAAAAAGAGAAGGCAAAACCTTCTCCCACTTCATTTGACAAAGAGTTATCTCCCATATTTAGCTATCAGTTTAAAACAGCTCTTCTAAGTCAGGGACATCTAGACAACAAGGAAATGCAAAAGCTTCTCAACGCTTGACATTAAATGGGCTAATAACATTATTCAGCTGTTTTTGTGCAATAATCAAATTAGCGTCAATTATTGGTGATATTCTGTTTATTGCACAAAAGCAGCTAAACTGTAATCCCGTTTCCACCCTTTTAATGTCAAGCTTGAAATAAGCTTTTGCATCCCGTTGTTGTCTAATTTTTACTGTGCTAAACGCAGCCAAACTTTCCTAAACTATAAAAGCAAACTTTAAGCGCTACAGATAAACATACTCTTCTGAAATAATATAACGTTCACTTATCAACTTGCAACTGAATCTACCAATCATCACGCTTTCTATTTCAGAGATGGAAGACCCCAAATTTATTCCACTGATGGTTATTACTGTGCCTCCAACAGTGGGACCATCCATCGGTAAAACCTAAAAATTAAATTATTAGGTAATCCTACTCCATCCTTGCTAATGCTTCGCAAGATCTTTTCAGAAGTTAACATTTTAGCTTGACTCAGTCTGAAATACTTGGTCTGACAATAGTTCAGCACAACTTATTCAAAATCCTAAATGATTTCAAATTCGAGCAACATGTAAAATCTAATTGGACTTATATGTGTTACTGTGCAAAATTGTAGAATGCAGCGATTCACATCATTCTTACTGATAGTAGCATTACTATTAGATCTCTAGATAACATTGCTAAACCTTAAAAAGTTTCACCACCAACTTCTTACCGACGAGATAATTGGCTCTCCACAATTGCGTATGTTTCTAACGAGTTCATTTTCACACATTGAAGAGGCCACACAACTGCTTCCACACCATCCACATTGCTCGTAGTCTGATCGAAAAGCTATGCAGCCTCCACAGGTTGTGGCTGTGGCACTGCAGTTAAAGAGCGCGACTGAAAAATAATTTGCCTCTTCATTTATGATTGCAACAATGGTGTGGTAGTTGCAGCAAGCTATTAATTGACATAAATCGTTTGAATTTTACTACAGTATATTTCTTTTTTTAACAGAAAATATTTTTACGTTTTTTGATCGTGAATTTGAGGTACGAAATTGCACAATTATAATGGAAAGTCAGCTTTTTTGCAAAAACTAAGAAAAAATTATCTGTTTCATCTCAATTGGCATTACTATCAAATATAAACAGATCTTGATAAGAATTAAAAACATTCGAATCCAGACAAATACTCAATTGCAATAGACAAAAAATATACTACTTTATGAATGCTGAGAACTAAACGCAATTAAAATGAATTTTTATGTAAGCATGTCAATAAACACATTTCTTTGCAAGCCGAAACATAATGCTCATCCAAAAAATACAAATTTTTTTTTTTGTCACGAAAACAATACACTCTTTATAGTAATAAAAGCTTTTCCTTAATTTTTATTTCTGAAATTATATTATCATATTCACAACTACCAGTAATTGATTTTATTGAAGGGACATCGATAACATAGTTGCTTCCATGCATCAAAAAAACTTGTAATGTAGACGAAGGTTCAGAACAAGTAAACTGAAACAAAAACAAAAAAATGGAGCAATAATGCATTGCTTAAAAACAAATCGGACCTGAGTTAAATCTTTGCAAAATAGTGTCCAAACGTTGTTACGTACTTCATAGAAGAATGAGACACTTCTGTTTTTCTTTTTGCTTTTTCGTTGTTTTGTAAGCTATTAGTGTTTCCATTTTCTTATCCCTGTTTATGGCTTACAAAGTAGTAAGAAAGTTATCACGGAAATGTTCTACTTTCATTTCTATCAGTAAAGAAGTACTGGGGTATTTCACGTTTTGATTTTTATTGAGTAGTGACAATTAAACCACCATATACCAGTACTTAAAAATCCATGTAAAACGTGATAAATTAATTTCCTTAATCACTTCGCTTATCTGCGTACAAAAAAAAATCTACAAAGGAAAAGCTGTTTTCGAGCCAATACTGATGATCAGCCATCAGCGTCTGCAACAATCCGAATATAAAAATTAAAAAAAAAAACATGTCTAAACAATACAATTAAGAGTTTGCAATTACGTTAAACAAAATTACGAAATTCAGTGCTTGGATTTGTTTTCTAATAAATTGTTTTACGCGGTTAAAACGGTACATTCTTGCACAAAAATTTACAACGTACTTATGAGCCAAGTCACTTACAACGTTTAACCAAAAATTGCAAGCGTTGAAACATGTTTTGGACTTGACCTTGAATACGAGGTGTAGGCTTCAAGGGGCTGGGCATTTAATTTTTTAAATTGCTTTTAATTTTTGGCTATTTAGTTTTTTCAAATAACTTAAAATAGTTACGAAGTTTGATCCGAACGGTGCTGAAACGGTGCTGAAATTTTTCTTAAAAATCAAACAATTACCAAGCGGCTGAGGCGTCCACTCCCAAACCCACGTTTGTGAAACGCGTGAGTTGCACAAGTTTGCTCAGCACGCTACCAAACTGAGACATTTTTCACGCAAAAAAATTACCTTTGGGCTCAAGCCCGCCCCTCCCTTAACAAAATTCTGGTTGTGCGCCTGCTCACCATCTCTGTTTGTATCGTGCACTCAGCTGAGGTTTCAAGGACGTTTGTTGGAGTTGTCATAACTGATTTATTGCAAAAGTCGAAGCGGCATTGGTAGTTTTTCAATGGCTAAACAAAGCATTGTTTATTATTAACCGATCAGTGGTCGAGTGGATAGAGCGTCTGCTACTGAAGCGGTAGACTCGGGTTCAATTCCCGGTCGGGTCAAACCGAAGACTATAAAACTTGGTATTCACAGCTTTCCTGCTTAACGTTCACCATTAAAAGGGACAGTGTGAAGCCTCCGCCGAGTGTGGTAGACAGGTGGGCAGGTGGCAGCTTGACTCAAAGACCAAAATGTCCCTTCGCTGTCTCCTGGCCAAGGCAACTTGGTAAATAAAATGTAATTACAATTACAATTACAATAATATTGTACTGTAATTGTAATTACATCTTTATTGACCAAGTCGCCTTTGCCAGAAGACAGCGAAGATACTACTCGGTCTTCCGAGTCGAGCTGCCACCTGCCCATCAAAGCTGTGAATGCCAATTTTATAGTCTTTGGCTTGATCCGACCGGGAATCGAGCCCGAGTAAACCGTTTAAGTAGCAGACGCTCTATCCACTCCACCATTGATCGGTATACCGCGAGCCTTGATGAAATCAGCTTGCAGGTCAACGGGCTGGTGAAACGTAGGCAGTAGCGTAAAAATCTACACAAGTTGTGCGGAATCATTAGAAATTGGCTTAACAAACCATTGTCAGAATTAATTGGTTCCATTCAAGTAGTAAAGCAGTAAACAATAACCTAAAAATAAAAACTAATAGATAAACGAGAAGAGTTTTACAAATTTCAGCAGTTTGAAATTTTACCCAAGAAAACTTTTAGACATGTTTGACAGTATACTACTGATTAAAAGACTAGGTACCTCAAAAATTTAAACTCAGATGGTTGTTATTTAACTGTTTCGTTCCGAAATTTTACTCTTTTACGTCCGACGTTGAGAATGAAATTTTCAACCAGGCATAGACGAAATTTTTACCTTAGCATGAAATTTCAAACCGATTAGTGGTCTAGTGGATAGAGCGTCTGCTACTGAAGCGGTAGATCCTGGATCAATTCCAGGTCTGGGCAACCACAGACAATAAAACTTGGTATTCACAACTTCCTTGCTGGATGTTCAGCAATAAAAAAGACAGTGTGAAGCATCCGCCTTGTGTGGTAGACAGGCCGGCAGGTGTCAGTTTGACTCGAAGACCAAAAGGTCCCTTCACTGTCACCAGACCAAAGCAACCTGATAAATAAACATGCAACTACAGTTACATAGCGAAAAGTTCTGATAATCGCTCTTACCTTTTACGTTAAACGTCCAACACTTTTTTGGCATGGTTATGGTTTGATCATGACCAGAAGTTTCTAAGTTATGTTTGACAAAAGAAAAATCAAAAAACCTACTGCTACGTCATGTATAATTATTGTCAACTAACGTCGGACAACTTTCCACTTGAGCGAATAACCGTTTTGGGCTTGAGTAAACGCTTTGGTAGTCTGTGGAACAGCTATTTAAACTACCAGTACAGTATCTATTAAGAAGGTAGACACTCACACAGGCATGTCTCGTGTTTGAAGCAGGATTTTGCCGTAATAAAAGGTGCATTTAAGTCAAGTTTTTCATTGTTGACCAAAATGTTGGTTTTAAACCTAAAGGCCTAAATCCCGCTCTCACCAAATTTGAACTTTCTACGTCTTGTAGCTTTCAAGATATTGCAGTTCTAAGTTAACAATTTCCACCTTACTTCAGTGCTGCCATTTTGTCTGTATTGCGACAAAAGATTTTCAAAACTTGACATTATTTTACTTGAAAAGGAGTTAACTTAATTTCAAAACTAGTGAAAAGCAACCTCTACATTGTTTTGGCAACAACACTGGTGGAAAACATTCATTGAGATGTAGAAACATACGCTAACTTTTTGAAATTTTGGTTATCATTGGCAACTTGGAAAAATTTCCAAGGGTAAAATGCCATTCTAAGGAGAAATCTAGGCTGCTATATCTTGGAAATGGAAAGCCGTAGAAAGCTCAAATTTAGACAAAGTTAGTCTTGAGATCAGCCAATTTTTTTTTGAAAGAAAACCGAGCAAAAAACTTCGACTTAAATGCCCTTTAATTTCTTTGTTACATTAACTTCTACATTTCGAATCGTGTCCAGGCCAAAACCCAAGTCTATTTTTTGCCATTTTTACTCATTTTGCAAGGAACTCTTTTGTTTGGTTTAAAAACCTCATTACAAAAAAGAAATTAGGTTTAGTTTTACTAACGCTATATGATGTTCAGTTTGGTTAAAACCAAGCTAAAACTCTCAATGCAGTATTTTCTAATCAAGTCAAATCTTTAATTTTACTGACTATATTACACCAAAGCGTGTAACGAGTTTGCGACGCCCGTCTCCGCGTCATTGCGCCCAGGCAACACAGCTCCAATCGAAGAAATATTGCAGCGGTGGCGAGCCGTTGGCAACGATGTGTCCTACTTGACCGGCACGAGATTGAATTTCAAATCTCCCGCTCAAGAGCCTAACGCGTTACCGCTCGACCAACTCCATATTTTCTACTTCAAGTTATTCACTCAGTAGGAATTAACGGTAATAAAAAAACAATATTTGCGCAAAGTTTTCTCTCCATCCAACATCTCAACTATAATTGTTTCGTCAAAAAAAAATGACAAAAAAACGAAAAAATAATGAAAAGGCAAACTGACGCAAGTCCGAAAATCGCACCGAAAAAGTGGACTTGCAAAAGAGAAACGATTCGTGAAATTAAATACCAAGTACCGTACCGTATAGACTCACCCGTGGCAACCGCAAGGTTTCTAGCACAAAAGTATGAGATTGGTTAACAGAAATTTGTGATTGAGCATCAGAAATTCTAGACAGAACAGGACAACTAGCGTTGCTGCTAACAGAGAATCCGCTGCAACCAGAATCGAAATTGCATTTTCCCGTGCTGGTACACCAAGAACACCCCCATTTGCTTCCCGCACACGATGAACATCTAAAAAAGAACATGGTACAAAGCGTTTTGTTTGAGAAAAGGTAACATTCACGTACTCATTCTTATCATTTGCAACATCTCATAGCTCGGAAACTGGCGAAGGTAGCATAATAAGCAGGGACGGATGGAGGTAAAGTAGGTGATAATCAATAACCAAAAATTATGTGGTAGTCATAACAGATTATAGTTTCATTTCGATCGAAAATTTGACTTTTTTTATAAAAATGCAAAGTTAAGCTTCCAGATTCTGCTATGATCTATTTGGTAATTAAACTGTATGTTCCTTTTTTCGACTTAAAATTCTCTCGAAATTTTGCATAATACCTGGCTCCCCGGGTTGACAGGAGGCGTCGTGTTTACAACACTGTACATGGCACCGTGAGTTTTCCAATGCTTACTATAGACTTAAAAGGAGTAAAACATCCAACCGATTCCGGTAGTTCAAAACAGTTAAAATCAAATTTAATTTTTGAAATTATTTGTTCTCATTTTGAGGCTGCGGTAGCAAAAATATTTAAAAGTTGATCGGTGGTACATAATTTGAGAATTGCTTTAATTAAGATGGTCATTTTTTCGCAGCAGATTTTGTTTGATACTTGTCAAAAAGAACCGTCGGAATGGAGAGCGCAAAAAAAGAGCGGCTATTTATTGAAATAACCGATCTTTTTCCTGCTCTCGAAGAAATGAACATTTTCATTAAAGAATTCACCAAATACAAAGACATATTCCCCTAAAGATGTTTTTAGAAATCCTGAATTTTTTTGCATAGTTCGAATTAACAAAAATAAGAAAACGTTTTGTCAAAATTGGCTTGATCTTGTCATGTGACTAGAAAGATTAATATTATTCATTCTCTCTTTTTCCCTGAAAGTCATGCAGGGATAACAGATATTCAGGATATCCAAAAGCTTTTTAAGAGGATATCTCTTTGCATTTGTTGAATACCCAAAATGAGAACAAACAATGTCAAAAATTATACTTCCATTTTAGGCATTGTAATCTACCAGAATTGTTTGGATGCTTCACTTCCTTTAAACTAAGCAGTGTCTACACATTTGCAGTTTCAAGTAATATTTAGAAGAATAATGGCTATGTGAATCATTGCATGTTTACTTGATTGCAGATAACTTGCAATTAGATGCAGCAATGCAGCAGACAAAAATAACGCGTTCTACCCACTTAAAAATTACAGGAAGTGAAAACTGCGGAGGCAAAGGTTTTTTGTTTCATCGGTTAAAGTAGGCCTGCCATTGTGCGAAGCAATTTTGATGCTTATTTAAGTATACTTACTTGCTGCTAAACGAATATATTTGTGGAATTCGAGAGCAGGAGAATAAAGAAAATTCTGTGGATACCAACGCTTTATTTCCTCTAGTTAGTTGTAATGTCACATCTTGATGATCTAAAAATTAAATGTTAAACATCATACATTTCAGCAAAAAGTTGCAACCTTGAAATGAAAAATTTGAGCTTCATTTGACAACCGATCAATTCATAATGTATTAAAAGTATACCACATTTGATGACCATAGGTTTTTCACTGTTTCGTGGTATCACCACTCTTCAGGTAATTAGAACATAGGACTTAGTACCACATTCGCGACATTTTTGCAAAAACCTATGTAGGCAAAATGTCCCGGAGATGTGCTAAGTGCTTTTAATAAGCTATAAAAAACTTGTGCAACTTGCCAGTTTCAAAATATTCTTTCTTCCCAAAGCACAATATACACCAAAATTGTACGTCAGGCAGGGTTCGGGATTGAGATTTACAAAATATCGGGCTTAATTCGTGCTGGACGTAGGTACTTGCTTAGTGTTCTAGCTTTTTAGGTGTTATAAACGCGTAATTAAAAAAACGTTGAAATCACTGAATGACGACTTCGTTTACTCATCATACGATTATTGTTACACAACTATTATTATTGCGTCACAATTGATCAACAGCAAATAGTGTAATCTTAGTCGTGTACAATCAGTAGTACGCATTTTGTGAAGATAACTTAACTTTCGGACTTTTTCAGGCCTGGTTTTGGCTTCAAATCTTTCTTCGGGTTTAGGTTTACGGTTTTGGGTTCGTGCCGAGTTCCGGCCTGCACTAGTCCACCCGTTTAGAATACCGTGTGCTGCAAAAAGGAAACATTCAAAATTTTACATTTTTTTTTTTTTTTCTTCTTTTTTTAAAGACTTTTTCCTTCTTCGTTTTTTGCAAAAAAATTAGCTTTCTAGCTGGTGTAGTTTTTGAGATATTTGCGCTTGAACTTTTTTGCTTGTTTTTTTGCGAAAATGTGCTGTAAAAAGGAAACGTGTGAGAGGCATTGTCTGTGGCATTGTTAGCAAAACTATTGAAATTCTTACAACCGAAAATTTAAAAATTATATTTCAATCCATTATTCAATCAGACTGAACAAGAAAAGCGCATGTGCGTAGATAAGTGCAAAGTTTAACCCTACAGTCGTAACAGCGTTTTTTTTTCAGTTTAGTTCAAAAAAAGAACTAAAATGTTTATTAGCAATTAGTACGATGGTAGTGGAACGTAACCCAGCGAAAACGTGCTTTTTTTCAATTCCTTAACATTAGCTGGGCTTTTGATCTAAAAAGATATTTATAATAACCGCAAAAAACTTTGCATCCGAAACGAATTTAATTTGAAGCTTTTTTATGACTTTCGTTTCCGGCCGGAACTTACACTTCCAGTTGCGGTTCGTACTAGTTGGTATCAAATGTATATATGAGATATCATAGTTTACTGTTTTGATTTTGAGAAATGAACTTTTGACAAAATAATGCCAATCAATAAAGAGTTTACTCATAGCCGAATGGGAGAAAAAACTTTTTAGGGATGCAAACTAATTTTGCTCAAAAGTTATGAATATTCAAACTTTGACTAAGGAAAGTCGATCACGTAAACTGGAATTCATAAACTTATACTGTAAATATGTATTTAAATTTACCAAAATGTTTGGTATAAATCGATACAAAGCGCACAAATTTGCATTGATCATGGAATAATGCAGACGTGTAGCCAGAAATATTCAATCGGGGGGGGGGGGGGGGCGGCTATCTCAAGAGTCTGGAGACAGAACGTTTAACACTCGAAAATTTTGCAATCTTTTTTGGGAAAGATAACTTAATTTTAGGCCTATTGAGGTAATAATTAAGGCTTTTGAAACGTTCTGGCATAACAATTAGCAGTGAAAAAACATGATTCAACTGGCTACGTAAACGGGCTATGAGGGCGGTGGCTAATGGCAACATTGCAGCCTTTTTTATACAAGCCTGTAAATCTGGAAAAAAACATAGGGTTTAATCTAATTCGTCTGCATTAAAAAAAAATTTGGGGGGAAGGAGCTGAGAGAAAGATAATTCAAAGAAGTGATGAGTAATTAGCTAATATCAATACTGAATAGCTCCCTTCCCCCATTCTACACCACGTTTTTGAAGTCTACGTTAAGCATTTTGCGGGAGAGATCAAATCTGATTGCTTATTTTTTGCCATTTTTAAAAGTTTTTACTGATTTGTAAGCTTTGCTTTTGACAAATATTATCTTCCCTGAGTAAATGCTTCGAAAGCGGATTTAAATTACTTTAGAGTTCATATCACAGAAACGATTGCCTTGGAAGTGCAAAAAACTTGATATTTTTTTAGTGCATTTTGGTCGACAGACCAATTGGGGGGGCAATACCTCCTCCCCGCCCCCTTCTGGCTACGCTATACTGGATTAATTATTTTTGTTTTTTGCTGTTAGGCTTTTGGTGTGATTTTTCAAAAAAAATAGTAGTAATCTAAAGGCCATTTGGGTCACATTTTGCATGTTTTTAAAGCTATTTGAAATAATTTAATTGCGAAGATTAGGACGCTATTTGAAAGAATTAGGCCCAGACACTTCTTTTGGCCCTCACTATCTAATACAGGTCAAGTCCAAAAGCCCTCTTGACTGGAAGACCGTGAGATCCATTGGAAGCCTCTTACTAAAGCTCAGATAAATTTTATGTGACGATGAGTTTGCAGTGCTTTTCATGTTACGACTTCCTTACATAACTTTGTAATGCTTTTCCATTCCAAGTTACATAAAAAAATAAATTGTGTTGACCCGCATGCTAAATATCCTCCTTACCAAAGTGTAAACAACAGTGGTTGGGTTGAAGTAGCTGCAAATTTATCTGTCACATTTTATATTTGAGATTTTTGCGATTGACGTACTGCATTAATTTGATGTAACCAGTGTGCAGCTGGCGGGTGGCTAAGGGGACATTACCCCCTAAGCCAAGTCACTTACAAAACTTGGCCCCCAAATACAAAATGCCCTTAAGCGTGCTTTGGGACTTGACCTATAAGTAAGGAGGGCTGAAGAGACTAGGCGATTTGATTCTTTGAAAGAACTTCAAAATATTAGCAATTTAGTGCTCTTAAATGGCCTCAAAAACGTGCAAATGTGATTCAACTAGCGATAAAATGGCTATTTTTGACAAAAAATTATAAAAATTGCCCCAGACTTTTGTATGCTTAAAGTTGCACCAGTTTGCGCAGCTTCTCCACCTAACTAATGCATGTTTGAAACAAAATATTTAAGTTTTGGTTAAGCCATTTCTTTTCAAAATCTTGGTTGTGGAACGACATATAAATTTAGTTGAAAGTTTGCGTGCTTAGGACCTTTGTTTTTACTGGGCCATTTTAATCAATGAACATCAAAATTTTCTAATTTTGTTATAACGGTCAAACCTGGAAAATTGCATATCGGACATATTAGAAATAACTAAAGCAACATTAATGCCGATTTCAGGGATGTTAGGTCATGTGATCGTGATTTACGAAACTACAAACCGCGTGAAACGACAATTTTTGGGTCGAAAGATTTATTAATTCGCTAGTAATCCAAAAACCACTGGACCCGGAACAGGGGTGCAAATCTTTGTTAAGCATTGGGGGGGGATAATTTGCAATTTTACCCCAATTTTGCCCTATTTTCAACATTGGGGGAATCAACCTCGACCACATTCTTTTCAGGTGAGCAAACTAAGTGCAGAGCAAAAAAAAAGCTCTTCACCAAAAATGGAACACATTTTTTCCCCGAATTCAAGTGGAGACCTGCGCTCAGATACACACCAGAGTCAAATTATTGGAGGGAATGCAGATGTAGACCATACTCAAATTATTGGGAGGATACACTCAATTTATTGGGGGAGATATATCCCCCAATTCCCCCCCCCCACCCCACCGGGTTTCGGCACCCCTGACACGGAAAGAGTAGCGGCTAAGGCGCCATCTCGGCGTCTCACATGTCTGAAGTTTGATTGGCGCTGCGCTCTTTAATTCTTTCTCTTCAAAATCTTGCATTAGAGGTTTAGGATTCGGGCAGCAATGCCAGCCTGAGAGATTTTTAATCAAGGTTCTCAAAGAAAGGGTACACTTCAAAAATATGCCGCGCCGTCATGTGATCGCAATTTTAGAGACTCAAACTCGGCAAAAAGCGGATGCTAATCTCGATAAGTACTGATATTGATGATAAATGATTTTTGTTTTTTGAACACACTATAGGCCACCTCTCTTTTATTTGTGTTTATTTAGACTACTTTTCTTTTTATCTTTTTTGTTTATTTCTTTCTTTTTCTGATTTCTTTTCTTCATCTTACTTTTAAACCGGAAACTTAGAGAGATCAAACTTTGATCGATAGTAGAGTAGATATCACAAAGAACTGGAGACCACCTGAAATTGGGAGTGATTGCTGGAGGGTTCTCCTCAAACGGGCGTTCAAGAATTTTGAACTTTTGAACCGTTCAAGCTGTAGATGGTTCAAATTCTCGAAATAGGTGGGAATTGAAACTACGTTAAACAAGGCGAAAACTGGGGTTGCCGCGACAAGGGGTCTTTCTCAAGCAGGTCCTCCAAAATTCAAAAATTTTAACCACTCGATATGAACAGACGATGAATTTTCAGGATGGGAAAATATAAAGGAAAGGTAAAAATTTTCAAAATTTGGGGTTATGTCACTATGAGTATGATCCTTTTTAAACGGGTTCCACAATATTTAAAAATTTTAAACACCCAAGCTAGACAGACAAAACGTTTATGATAGGTAAATAATAAAAATGTAAAACATGAAAAAATTTGTCGATGCCACGTTAATGGGGATTCTAAAAATGTCCTTTTAAACTCAAGACATTTTAAACCCTTGAGCTTAAAAGATTAAATTTTAGGGATATACAGTGAGTTAGATATGCATGAAAATTTTTAGTAAATCCACGTTGGTAGGTTTCCCGGCAACAATGCCTCCAAGATTGAAAAAAAATAATCACTCGATTTAAACAAGTTAAATTTCTCAGATAAAATCAATACAAAAAAGATGAAACTGGAAAAAGTTTTGGGGTGCCTTGTTTAGGAGGAGCCTCTCAAATATTTAAATTTTTACCTACTTGTGGTAAACAAATAAATTTCTAATATAGTTTAGTATAAAACAAATATGAAAAGAGTCAAAATTTGATGCTGTGCTACGTTGGAAGTGATTTCAGCAAGCAGAAAAAATAAACTTTGACAAAACTTGGGAATATCAGATTGAAAGATCTTAAATAGACCCACCCGAAAGTATAAGATTTTTAACTGCCGTAAGCTAGATGGTTAAAATAATCATAATGAGTTGATACCAACGTACTTGGGAATTTCAAGCTGGGAGATTTTCTCCCAGATAGATTTCCAACATTTAAGGTAGTGAATGAAGTACTTGGGCTCATTAGCTTCAACAGATTTGAGCTATAGATTGCAGAGTTTTTTAATAAACTGTTATCTATTACGTTGAAAAAACTTCTTCTAGCGCCTCGAGGTTTTTTAATTAGGAGAGTTTTAGTACTAAATAATCGACTTAATACGCAAGTTCCAAGATGTTGGTTGCTACTACAGAGTGTAATTGTAATGAAAAAATGACTGCATAAATTGTTGCTTATCTCTGACCGTTATAAGTAATGAGTTTGGGGCGACATGACAGAACGTGCTAACGAGCTCGTAAAGGCCATTCTCACTCTCTAAAAAGCGCTAACGAGCAAAAAATCTTCGTAGACTAACTGCCATTTCTGAGCAGTCTCGCCCAACACACGTTAAAACGGCTCGCTCGAATTTCTTCGCGAGATGTTTGTAACTTGTGTTAATACGTAATAAATATCTCATTGTGACGTCAGATGCATTTCTACTTCAAAATAATGCGTTCAAGCGTATTGTATGTACTGCATTGTTATGGAAAAAGATACTTTAAGCTATGCGCAGTAGCGTAGCCAAGGGGGGGGGCGGGGGGGGCTCGAGCCCCCCCATTGGCTTGTGAAGTATGCAAAATCGCATGTTTTTTGTGCTTTTGAGGCCGATTTTCTGAGAAAAATGGAAAATAGCCCCCCCCATTCGAAAACAGCCCCCCCTCAATCGTCTGAATTTGCGAAATTGGACGAAAAATCAGTCTCGATATCGGTGAAGACCTTTTTTTTTTTTCTTTTTGGAGACCACCTAAATTTGGGCGGAAAAAAGCTTTGAATTTCCGAGCTTTCCGAGAAATTTCGTCTCAAATTTCGGACAAAACGTCTGAAACTGCTTCTAGATCAATGAAAATTTCAGTCATGGTCGTTTGCACACTTCTCACTCTTTCAAAATAGCCCCCCCCCCCCCTTTTCCAAATCCTGGCTACGCGCCTGGCTATGCGTGATTATTCTACGCAAGCAAATTCTTCAACTGAAAACAATTAGTAAATGAACGACATAACTTATTTAATTATATTTTTGGATCAATGTAAAATAAGAACTACTTTTTCCATACTATAATTTTTAAATGAAGTAAAGCGCCCTTGAGGTTGTTGGTGGGTAAACTCATATGTTAACAGCAACTTTAGGTCTTAAGGTTTCAAAATTTTTCAAAAGTGAGCAAATCGAAGCACACTTCCTTTTTAGAACCGGTAAATCTTCAGTTGAGACTAGTTGTTTTTAATTTTTTGCCAATATTCAGTCTCATTTCATTTGTTCTTGATTTTGTAAAAATTTTAAGAGCATCGATGTCAATTTCAGCGGGCATGTTTGAAACACTGTTTAATTCCTATAGCTCTGTCTGCTTAAGACTTAAGTGAAGGCTTTTTTCTTGCTTTTGCAGCATCGTAAATTTGCAAAAGCAAAAAAAGCAACCTTTTTTCAAGTTGAACAACTGCCGAAAAAATTTCTCAATTGCTTGAGCAGAGCAGCAGAGCTTTATAACCTTGAATAGTTGCAATTTTGCTTGCAAACAGAAGAAAATTAATGAAATTTTATCGTTTTAAATCAGCACGAATTTTAGTTTCTTTGATTAGTTTGAATTTTTTTTTTTTTGGTTTGTTTTGCTGCCGAGGCTGGCAGTGTTTTTTTAATTTGTTCTTAAATTTTGGGCAAAAATGAGCCTCGTGTTTTAGAAAATCATTTTTATAAAAGGAGTGTGTTATTATTTTTGTCAACTTGCACTACTTGGCATTTCTTTCTCAATCGAAACAGCAAATGGTTCTCAATGCAATTCGCTTTTTTTTAGCAGTCTAATAGCAAACATGGCGACGATTTGAATTAATTTTCAGCAAATATTCGCATGAGTTAGAAGTTTTCAACATTTCGCCATTAAATTTCCAAACCAAAAAGATTTCTCGCACGCTTTAAGAGTGCTTCAAGATCCTCTTTAAGTTGGCGAGAAAAATGTGACGTTTTTTACTCGAACTGCTTTCCGCAATCGCTCGAAGAAATTTAGCGAGAAAGAATGACGTAACGGATTTCGCAAGGTTTTACATACACGTGCAAAAATGACCTCTTATGTTTAGCGAGTACAGTCAAACTTCGATACTATGCCACCTCGCTACTATGCCACCCTCGCTACTATGCCACCCTCGCTACTATACCACTTTTGATCGTCACCAACTAAATTCAATAGAAAATATATTTACTATGCCACCACTTACCCTCGCTACTATGCCACATGAGGTACAGTATTGCAGTGTATTAACGAAACAATAAACGCTACGTACGAAACAATTAAACGGCTGTGAAACGGCAAAAGTATACAGTAAGTGCATGTAATATGTTCTCTCAAGTTATCTACTGTAGCTCAGCCCAAAACTCTGAGGAATCGTCAGCTGGCACATGTTCTTTCTGCGGATTTCATGCACTTCGTCGTCTAGCCGATCGCATGCTTGCATCACACTGGCCTTCACACTGGCCTTCCCGAAACTACTGCACTGTACTGTACATTATACTGAAATACATGTAAATTATAATCGTACAATACAACGTGGCATTACATTGTTACATCACAAGGCTGTTTTTACAAATCCTTGTTACTATGCCACCCTCGCTACTATGCCACTTTCTCTCGGTCCCAAAGGGTGGCATAGTATCGAAGTTTGACTGTATTTCGTTCGTTAGCGCCTCTTACAAAAAACTCGTTGCTAAAGCGAACGAGGAAATGCCTGTCATGTGCCCCTTGGTTCGTTAAATAAAGTTTTTATCAGAATTTGGTGGAATTCTAAAGACTACTCTATGTTATTTCATAATAAATTAAAAACTGTTAGAAGTTGTGAAAAGTGAGTTTGGCGTTGTGTTTTGCGCTTTTTGATTGAGGTTACTTAATTATTTTGATAGCTTTTCTAGGTATTTAAAAAGCGAATAACCACAATTGTGAAACAAAATTTGAAAACGGCGCATATAAGTTTTTTTAATCTGGCTTTCAGCGACCATAATTTGCTTAACGCAATTGCGTCACTATTTTAAAAGTTAATAAAGCTCAGTAAAAGTTGGATACTGTCGCAAAGTTCGTCAAAATTCGCGAAGTATATCTCTTGCGATGTCACGTTTTATTATATCATTTCTTTTTACAAATGCCACTTTATTAAAAATAGTTTAAATAGGTGGCAGTGACGGCTCCTTCACAAACCCCTTACAAAGTTCGAGAATTTTCAGGATGCATCCAGATTTAAAAGAAGAAATATCATGATAGACTGCAAACTTATCACAATTAGAAAACACCAAACGAATTAGTCGTTAGAAAATTTTTGAAAGAAAAAATCGGCTACTTAAACATCGCGTTTATCAACTCGAACTCTCGTTAGTTGGTTAGATCTTAAATCTATCTGACTTGGGATGCTGCAAATAAAAAACGCCGAAAGCTCCGAAATTTCAGCGCAACATTTTGTAATTTAAAAGATTATTTGTTTACACTTTGTGCCAAAAATTTTGCATGTACACCTCCGAAAAACGTCTTATTTTGTTGCTTTCTCCGCAAAAACAAAAAACAAAACACAAAAATGCACTCTCAGAAAAACAAAAACAACTAGAAGTACTTATTTAGATTGAAATGACAGCTCTTTCCTTGAAACTTAATTGTAAATTTTTAATTTCTTATGGCAAAAGCCAAAAGAAACAACTAAAACGCAAACGCGTAGTATCTCGCGAAAAAGCTTCAAAAAGCATTTTCCTGAATTTTTTTTTGTGGTGTTAAATTTCAATTCCAATTCAACCGAATTTGAAAGTTTGAGCTTTGTATGTTTAATACTTTCAGCGATATTAACGTTTAAACATAGTAAGAAAACAACTTCGCATTTTAAAGCGGTAAGTGCAGCAAAATAAAAATGCGATTTCGATAAATTTTTTCCTATTGTTGAAAAACAATGAAAAAATTTACTTATTGCGTCACATTAAGCTAACAATCGCGCACAAAAACTTGATTTTCACGAAACAAGAATTTTGCCATGTTTTCTTTTTGCAGCACACGGTGGTGATATACTCAGTAAAAATTTGTCAAATAAAAGTTATCGACAAGTTTACACCGTAGTTATACGGTAAAGCTAACTTTGATGTAAGCTTGTCGATTTTGTCAAAATATACATCAGACTGTCCTTAAAATTTTACCAATGTTGATTGGAATAACGTCATCAGAGACGGGTTGAAATAAACAAGTGCCAGTGCTCAAGTTTCCAAGGTTCAAATTGTCCAAAAAAGCAAATTCAAATCCATTTGTTCTTCCCAATACAGAAAATCGACAACCATAATTTTGTTGTGATGATAGTTCCAGATTAGCAATAGTCAAAGTAACCTGTGACATCAAAGGCTTGTCATAAAACATTTCTTATTGTTGATTGTTACAATAAGGGCGCCGAAGGAAGTCAGTTTGGCTACCAGTTTCAAGGCATAGGCATTGCCTAGTACGCATAGGTATAGCCAAAGGATGGGGGGCGCCCCCCCATCCCAATTTGCTTACAACAGTAATTAACAGCAATATTGACGGCCAGTATTTCCGGGCTCCTCTCAATTTATTTTTTGCTAACCAATTTAAATGCATAACCCGGGAGAAATTGAGAATTTTTGTTCTAAAAATTGCTATCTCAGGCCCTCATATCTGTTATTTTTTTATGAACGTGATGCAATAACTAGGGCCGGATTTACCATAATATCGCAAAGTACCAGCTAAGGCCCCCGCACTCAGATGGTGAGACTTCTTTTGGTCTTCGCCTATATTTTGCAGAAAGCTGTTGCGAAAACCTCCAAGTGCCAAGGGCCCTGTGCAATGCAAACCTGGCCCCAGCAATAACATGGTTAGTAGGCCTAACCATCTTTTCTACCATTTTTAAACGACAATCCACCATCTCTTTGTCAGTTTTTGCGCGATAAAATACTTTTGAAAAGTAAGTTAGCTAGGGGAAATGCTAATTGAACAAATTATTGAATTTAAATTAAGGGGACCTGGGTCTCCTGGTCATACATGAACTTCTACAACTGGTTATTTTTATGACAAAACAAAAATCTTTCAAGGAAAATCTTCGATTGGATTATTACTTACTGCTAAAATATTGCACGAGGTAATGTATTTTGCTTTCCCCTACCTGGGCCAAATCGCTTATAAAATTTAATCCCAAAATGCAAGATTATACACGTATTTTTGACTTAAATTGTAAGTAAAAGGAGGATTGAACAATTCAATTTTTTTAATTGGCTTTCAAATGTTAAAAATCTAGTTTCATCAAATGGCTTTAAACACGTTCGAAATGTAATCCAATGGCATTAAAATAGCTAGTTTTTCCCAAAAAATTACAAAAAATGCCCCGCGGCTTGGAGCTTCGCCCCCAGACCCCCGTCTGTGATACGTTTGAGTTACACTAGTTTGCTCAAAACGTTCCCCAATTTACACTTTTTACTTTGGGTTTACAGCCCTCTCCCCAATTGCAAATTTCTGGTTATGTGCCAGCAAGGACCACGTCTTCTAATCTTCCCATCTACAGTATATTTCTCCCACAAAAAGTTCCTCTTTCAAAGATTTCTGATGACGTCATTGCATGTGATTTGTGGTTTGGGTCCCCCCAATCAAAAATCTTGGCTACGCCTATGCTACTAGGACCTCTTAAGAACAAGAAATTCAGCTGGAAATTGACTACCTGCAATCATCTTGACCACACGGCAGATTTTGTACTGCAATCTCTGAACAAATAATTATATTTTCTGCAGAATTTTCAAAATATACTATAAGACGGCACTGTGTACACTGTACTCGTGTACAGTTTAACAGTTGTAGAAATTTATAGACAAAATTCTGCACTGTATACTGCTCAAAGTTTTAAAAGAATTAAAAAGTGAATGTACAACGAAAAAGAATTTTTTGCCTCAAATTACAATTATGACGAGTATCTAAAAACAGAACATTCTTAAATAAGCATAGTAAATACTCTTTGTTCCCTCTTGAGTAAACGAGATTGTTTATATGAGGTACTGGTTGATAAGGGTTTCAAAAAGTGCTCAATAAAAATGATTTAGAAAGATTATCATAAAAAATTACTACAGTGCTAAAACATTAAAAAATCAAAATCCTAATTTTAAACGTCATTAAATGATTAAATCTTTTATTGTTGTGGTACTGAGGTAATCTGCTGTGAAAAAAAGATTGTTAGAATTATATTTTAGGTTTAAGATTTAAAACTTTTCAAGTGCAAATTTTAGCTCTCAACTCTGTAGTTAAACGTAAATAGCTATTTGGTGAAAAAATTTAGCAAGCAGATTTTAAAATCACTTTTTTTATCAATTACCCAATGCCAGAAAATCAGAACATGCCATAGAATTTTACTACAAATCGATCTATTGTGTGATTTTTGTTACAAAACTGCTATCAAAGTTTGACTAAATTCATATATTTGTAGTCAGGTTCTCTTTGGGTTATTACGTAACTGACGAGCTCCAAAAGTTTGTTTTAGAACAATTTCATCATGCATTGGGCTAGAACTTTTAAAAGCCTAATTTTAAATCAAACTGCTTTGTGCTTTTATTGCTTTGCAAATCTGCTCGTAATTGTAGTCAAAGCAAAATCAAATATTTAGCCCATCACAGATAAAAACAATAAAAGCCCTACATTCTGTCTCACCCTTAACCAGATCTGAATGAGATTTTTCCTTGGTGATTTTATCTAGAACTATAGTTATTAATAAGACTTCATTACGAGGAAAACCGAGATTTTTGTTTCAGTTTTGTTTTCGGCAAACAAACGATACAAACAATTAAAAGAAAATGCTAATTTTCTATTTACCACAAGCTTTAGGAGAAGTCTAAATAATTACGTATGATCACTTTTTAGGGTAGATGTGATTCTTAAAACCAACAAGGACGAATACACACACACACACACAAATAAATAAAAAAGAAAAGCATACAATATCAACAGAAATTAAAAAAGTTCGAATAGATCAGCCGGTCATGGAAGTGGCAAACATACCAATAGGAAGTCAATCAATCAGAGTATCTTTGACTGTGAGCAAGATTCAAACTATTATGCATACAGTAGCATTGTTCAGTAACATACCTTTTCAATTGATTTTAAAGCTGCGTAAATTTGGGCAGTTTTTTGTTTCTGGTAAAATTTCATTTCAATGTTTGGGACCAGTAAATAAAAATAGTAAAGAAGTTGTTCTAAATAAAATCATTCAGCATGCAAAGTGTAATCGAGAATTTTGCGGTTTCAATCACTAGTAGTAAAAGCTCTATCCCCAACTAATTTTTTACGGAGTTTAAGTTCAGCACATTTTGACTCATCAAATTTGAGTTTATTTGTTTACTTATCGGATTCATCTTGAATCTTTTAAATGATTTTGGTAGCCTCGAAAAAGGTTGTTGAAAAATTGATTCGAACCGATTTTGTTGAAAATTTTTATCAAATAAAAAATTTTATTTACACTGATTTTATTCAACATTGACTTTAAAAAATCCAAAATGAATCCGATAATGATGCAAGAAATTTTAAAATTTTGTACCAGTAAACAGCTGTTCAAATACTTAGTGGAAAATGTAAGTAGGTAAATACGAAATAAAACCAAAATCATTTCAATTTCTTTAATCCTATTACTCCATAATTTTTTTGTTTTATAACCTTGAGAACTCAAACTTGATTAAAATGTTGTTTTTTTAAATTAGGGTTTGGAAAAAAAGAGTTTTGGAGTTTAAGTTCGAATTCGCAACATTAATTTGTATAAACCAAAGATTGCAAAAAGTGGTTGGAAAACAAATCATACCATTACGGAAATGCTACTCAGTGAAATGCTGTTTGGTTGCATCTGTGTGATTCTCGGGCAAACATCAACATTTGATAGTGGACTGATCCAACGACGCTGGGCTTCTTCGTCATCAGTGGAAATGCACTCTCTTCTCTTTGAACATCTATCGCATGAATACCAAAATTATATGTTTACAAAAGATCAAAAAATGCGGTGTTAGAGTTTATTTTCTATTGACTAATGATTACAATAATCACCGAATTATATCTCATTATTAGTTTGTACCTATTATTTAAGGAATTCTACGCGATTTGGTAGCTGGTTCAAAGACCACGAATAAGGCTTTTGGTTCATTTACAGCTGTTTTCGTAGGATAATGTAAGTTTTGTAATTACGGTGGCATAGCACAGGGGAGGGAGAAGCAATTTTCCTGAAAGCCGTTTTAACTTAAATACCAATTGTGTTGTTCAAAATGGTGATGAGCATCAATTTGTACACGTCCCCAAAAGGTCATTCGAAAGGGTAAAAACTTTGTTTTAAGTCTTCATCCACAATTTGCCCCAAAACAACTTGCAATATACAAGAAGGATTTAATTGCTCTTCATTTATTTTCATTTGTATCAATTTTGCTCCCCATAAACAAACTCATAAATACTGTATATAAAATTAAGACACTGAATAAATATTCTAAAAATGATAGATTAAAAAATTATTTTAGATCATTCTTGATTTTGTAGCAAAATAAAGCTCAACACGTCCAAGCTTGAGTTAAGATTATTTAACTGAAAAGCAATTTGCAAAGCAATGTAAAGAATAAAACTCTATACCTGCTTGATAGCAGACAATAACCACAATAAATATCTCTTGATCCAATACATTCGTCGCAGGATTCATACTGACTGCAGTTCGCAACACTGATTTTGAAGAGCTAAATTTTACTTAACGAGTGAAAACTATTGTTAGCATCTAAGGTCTTATAATTCAATACAATTTCCATGCAAATATAGCACTCAAAATTTAGGCGGCAACACCATTATAGATTGTTGCTGAATAGATTTATGCAGTATATCTTGTCATAAGTGTTTGCAATGACATGATTAAGCCACTTTTACTACAAATATCAAAAAATATTAGTTTTATGGTTACACTAAGACTAAGGTCTAGCCATACTTTTATCGTTTAATTGCTGGTTTCTATTTTCAGCTAATCATCAAACGTAGTCCAGAGCAAATACTTTAGAGTAGTGATTTACTAATCTTTGAGGTCATAGGCTGATACTCACTGTGCTTTTTGTTACAGCATACAGAAACTCATCATTGGTTATCATTTTAACAATAGAATTGTCTTGATACGTGCTAATCTTTTCCGAAAAATGATTGGACACGTCATATTCTTCTTCGTCTCCGTTAGGAAGCCAAATCTGCATTCAAACCATTTAAGTCAACATGGCTATCACTCTTAATAGCTTTAACCATAATAATTAAGAAAAAAATAGTACCGGTTCGTGGGTACAAGAGAGCATGAATAACATTTTACCAAAACCGTACTGCAACGTAGCGCAACAATTTTTTCAACCACAATAGCGCAACACAAGATGCGCAATTCACTTTTCTTTATTGTCTGAAGCGTAAAGCCACTTCCACAAAAAACTTTAAAATTCAGTTGATGAGCAGCGCAACTCCGCAATTGCGGAACGAAGTTTTCGTACCAGCAAGTCAAAGCGTACCTTAACTTCCGCAATTAAATTTACACAGCAAGAGATGTAAATTTCGAATATTTGCGATTTTAAAAGAAAAAAAAAATCTCTGCTGAAGAAGATCGACCTTGGACAATCTTACGATTGAAATAAACTAAAAATTAGTTCAACGTATAAAATTAAGCTATTAACCGAAAAAAAATTAAAGCGCAGCAAAATTAATCCGCAACAAATTTTAAAAATTAATCCGCAACGCAACTTTCACAATGTCTCAAAATTAAAAATTACAGCGCTTTGCGCTTAAAAATCTCTGATAATGAGTTTCTCTGTTTTAAAACAAGGGATTACGGTGTTTGGTGAATTGGTGTCTAAAATGTTGTTTTATAGCTTAAAAATAATTTAACGTGGAATTTTGGTAATTTGATAGATAAATGGGCATTTAGCAGATTTGAGGTATTGAGAACTGTAAAAACAATTCAGCAAAAATCTTGGACTTAATCATTATCCAGTTTAGAAATTTAACAAATTTTAAAGTAGTGGCTCATACGCCGTTCTAGACACTAAAGCCACAAATTAAGAATTTTTGCTTAAAGTGCAATAAGTAATGTCAATCGAAAGGAACTCAGTTATTGGAACGACCGACGCTCGTGAGTTTTTTTGTTTTTACTCGGCAATTTTTAACTAACGAGAGCAAGGTTTCAGACTGATAAATTATTATAAACCTATCAGCGCATTAATAAATTATTGTAACTGCCGTATAAACCTGTGGTTCAAAAAAGATCAGCTGCATGTTTGGTATCCCTTTGAACGATCAAAATGTTAGCCCTCTGCTGATTTTGATTCAAAAAACCTTGAAGACTTCAAAAATTTATCATTTTTTTCACTTTGAGGAATAAATATTGACGTTCTGCAACCGTAATAACATTTTTGAATCAAGAGTACAAAATTTTTATTTGCAAAGCAATCACTAGATTAAGTTGTTTCAAAATAACTTTCAGAGCAACTTTTTGATATTATATTTGTGTTTCTTGAACTATTAATAAAATCAAAATATTACATACCTTGAAAAGATTTCCTGTTGAGGAACCAATAAATGCTAAACGCAATCCGTTTGCACTTCCCACTGCAAAACTTGTTGGGTTTTCGTTTTTAAGCTGTATAGTCAAATCGGTACGCAAAATTAACGGTTGGGTGCCTTCTACAGGTGATAAAAACGTAGTGAGGTCTTCTGGAAACCCACAAGTTGCCTGAAATAAAAAACTGTAAAATATTGTTAAGGAAAGAATTTAATGAAAGAAACGAAACATATGATTGATTTTGAGTTTGCCAAGAGTTTGGGAAATGGTACAGCATCTGGCATGGATTCCAATTGCAAGCACACGCACATCATGATTCTAATTATAATAAGCTCAAATAAAGGGTATAAGATAAGTAGTAGTGTAGTAGTAGTAGTTTTGTCTTTCAAGTTGGCAAAACAACAAACACAACGTACAAACATTAGCAGAACTGGAAAAAGGATACAGCAACAAAATCATAGACGTTTTAACAAAAAAATAGACCTACGTGTAGTTGAAGGAAGTACAGCATCCAGCCAATTCCGGTAGCTTACCATAGCTAAAATAAAAAATAGGTTTTGAAATTTTTTTATTCTCATTTTAGAGCTGCTGTTGCAAAAATATTCAACAAACACCACGAGATATACCCCTAAAAAGCTTTTCGTAACTCTGAGTTTGTTCTCCCAGCTACAATTTTAAGAAAAATGGGAAAGTTTGCCAAAATTAGATTGGTCACGTGATGTTACTAGAAGGTTAAATATTGTTCTGCCTCTCTTTTTCCTTGAAATTTCAGGCTGAAAAACCAGTTTAAGGGGCATATCGTTATGTCTTTGTTGAAAGTCTTTGCAACCGCAGCCCCAAAATGAGAACAAAAAGTTTCAACAATTATATAACGATTTTAGCTACGGTAAAGTACGGAATTGGATGGATGCATCACCTACTTAATTTAGTTATATTTTTAAAAATAACATTTTAATATTTTTAATCATTATTTCAAAAAAAAGCCCTATGCTTAAAATGAGTTATAAAAATAATTATAATTAAAAACTCATTTTCAAAATTACGTAATTTTGTTATGAAAACCAGCTAATTGTGTGTTGAGGCCGGCTGTTTTTAATTTTCCCTTAATTTCAGTATCAGTTGTTCTAAATTCGTTCTGAAAAAAATATTGCTTAAAATCGGTTTTGTAGAAGAAATGAGAACTGCAGTACTTGAGGTAATAAAGAGATGCCCCAAACCTTGTTCCATTATTCTCTTCATCCTCGAAAGCAGATTTAATCCGTTTGAATCCGTACCATTTGCAACTCCGCGTTTCGAGCAAGGTTTGAAGCACCTCTTTAATTATTAGTGCAACAAGGTTTGGAGCACGTACCTAAAAACCGAAAGTTTATAAAGGTAATCTTCAATTTATTCTAGTACATTATTCGTCGTTTTCCTATAATCCACCAAAAGCATTGCATTTACTCACCCATTCGCTTGAAAAATCGAATCCAAAATAGCAAGTGTTCTGTTCTCCAATCGTATTTGCAATATTTCTAGAATCTTTTGAATTCCAGCATTGAGATCGAACAAAATCAAAATTATCATTTAAACTCTGGATCGTTGTTGAACACATTTTTGCTGTATTATTGCTGTTATTGCGAAACAACACGTAAAGAGTGTTGAATGCAACCTTCGCTTCAACAAACTCTGTAGCAAAGTTTCCTTTCGAATTGCACTGCAGTGTAATTTCCGTGTAAGTTCGAATGCCTTGGTCTAGGATAACCCGATTGTCCTCATCTTCCACATCATTTCGAGAATAAGTAGACATAACTTCATGACAATATCGAGTCAGCTTTAACTGATCATTTGTTTCGTCGGTCCACAAAATATAAGCGTATTCCTCATTAGCCCAAGCGAGATGATAGAATGCCCGCCTTGCACTATATTCTTCAGGTAAATATCTTTCAGTTATATCAATAATAGAAAAATAACTATTTTCTAAACTGGGTGGAATTAGCGTTTTGATTGGGGCGGGGGATCTGCCTAAGTAAAGTAAATCGTCATCTGCTTGTGTTCTATTGACGTACACTGCTGCAACAACAGAAAGAGAACGGTTTCGTCGAGTTATATACGTTGTTTTTCTAGTGGGTAAACCAGAAGGACATTGTAGATCCAGTTTGTTACCGAAAGCTCTAGTTATATCATCCGACATCAGTAAATCACAAGTTTCATGAAGAGTTCCGCAAGCTAGCAAACGATCTCTGTACGGTAAAAGCAGAGTGTTGTAATTGTTAGAGCACTGAACTCCGACAGTGCAAAGGATTTGGTCTTTAGCACAATACTGAGGGGAAATACAAGATTCGCCGTCATTTGCTGGACCAGTATCAAACTTCTTCGACAATAAAAGATTGTCATCGAATTGCAAAATAGCATTTGTTGCTCCAACAAATATATTTCCTTTTTCAACTAATAATGTTTGCAGTTCCGCAGGTTCAGATTCTGAATGGCAACACAAAGTATTAAGATCATTCAGTAACCGTAAGTATTTTATTATTATGAATTTAATCTTTAACGTGCCCTTGTCGTAGTTCAAATAACTAAGTAGTTGCATCGTGCATCAGCAAAAAAACCGTCTGGCCGCCCAGAGTTCGAATTCTTTCTGGTCCATTTGGCGATAGTTTTATTACAAAGATTCTTGGCTGAGGCCCGAATATCCCAATTACTAAACTCTAAAATGGTTAAGTTGCTTGCTTGACCAGCAATATTTTAAAACTCTCTAGTGCTGCATTCTTTTGTTTTCGATTCGACTGCCATATCTGGTAATGTTTGTGCTGAAAAAAAAAAAAGTTGTCAACGGAATTCCATTAAGGATATTCGCAAAACCTTTCAGCTATCCCACCCATACCTTTATGGAATTTCCAAGTTCTAAAGGTTTCCCCTTTTTCTACTGTCTGCAAAAATTGGTTTGATCTCCAAGATTCTCCAAACATTGGGAAAGATTAAATAACGTTAAATTTCTTTCTATCCCTTCATTATCACTCATTTGGTACATCAGCAAACTTGCCGTAATCACTTAATCTGAATTATTACTGTTTTATATGTTGCAAAATAAACTTTTCTGTTCTAAACACGTGATCATGTACTCTACATGAACTTACCATTACAAAGTGTACCATTAATATTACTGACTGAGAAACTTTCGCTTACACCACGAGTTTTTATTGCAGCTAGGTTTGACATAGTACAACGAAATATTCCACATAGCAACAGTTCTACTGATAGTAAACTAATTTTCATATTAATTAAGAAGATGAATCATTTCTGGTAGAATAGTATAATCCAAATTAATGTCTTATCTCTGTTAATACCAAAAAGTTCTTGAAATTTAATCTTATTGCGATACGAATCAATTGCCCATAGTCTAGAAAGTCTTGCTGAGTTCTTGCGGGGAAATAGAACCAAGCTCTATTTTGCCAGCAAGTTTTCTAAAAGCCGCCGTTCTCAACGAAGAAAACTAAGCTTTTAGCCGTGACTTTGAAAATATTGAGCCGCAGAATGCAAAAAAAGTACCGCCCAAGTTAACGCAAAAAACAAATGCGTCACAGTTATCAAGCAAAGACGTTGTAAAAAATTTTACCGCTTTTAATCTAATCGGCAATGACGTATTATAACATAGTGCCTGCTGTCTTCTCGTATTTTTTCAAAAACCTAAATTTTTGTCTGCTGTTTTGTTTACAATCGCATATCGATTACCCAATTCTTCCAACTTCAAATTTGTGCTTGGCCTTTTCCAAATTCATTCTGAAAAGTTATCAACCAGAACTGCAGTATAGCTGCCAACATGCCGTCATGGTCAACTCATAAAACTGAACTTTTAATTAAGAAAATCGAAGAAAGACAGTGCTTGTGGAACATATTAAATCCCTAGTACAAGGATAGAGTAAAATAATCAGATGCTTGGAAGGGAGTTACGGAAGTTTTAGATTGAGATCAAATGGAGATAAGCTTTTACTCACTGTGTAGTAATAATTAAACTTTAATAACTATTCAATATGTAATCTGGTTTTACTTAAGATGTTGAAAATTTCTTTCTGATCGAAAATAGTTTCCGGCCCAGCTTTCGCTAGCGCCGAATTTGAGATGATTTTAATATTTTTTTGGTTAAAATTTGACATGTTCTCTGGTAAAAGAGCCAGTTGCATTTTTAAGCTGTTAAAATAAAGTTCAGTACATAACTTTCAGCTAGTTCACGCTGATTTTGTAAGAAACCAAACAAAAACGCTCTTATTCTTATTTGAAAATAATAAAGTTTCAAGTTACCCAGACATCCAATTGTAGAGCCCTCTGCAATCGCAATTATACCGGAGAGAACATTGGTTTAATATTACTTGATCAATCATGCAATGTTATGCAAATTTATAGGTGATAAATAGAATAAAAAAAGCTACGTTATGCGCTAAAAAGTTCCACACAAGCAAATGTATTTTGACATTTTCCATTTAGCTATTTCATTTCAGTGCAGGTGACAAAAAAAAAATTCACGCAATTTGCGACAGAACTCAAATAGCTATTTATTACTATAGCTGCAGCTTTTTTCTTTTGTGAACGTGCTCGTATCATTTTGGTGAGCAAAAAATAACAATGAATCAACAAAGCGCATAATATTGCTATCGCCGAGGCAAATTTCAAAGAAATTCCTTAAATATTGCGTAAATGCTTTTACAACAAAAAAAAAATGCGTATGACAGCTTCGGCAATTTGTTTGCTGAAAAAACCAGACACTTCGGTCTAGCAAGAACCTGAGCCAAAATATTGCGTCGGATTGGTTGTCCTTGTGTTAAAAAAAGTTTGATGGTTCAGAGTACGAAATTGTGGTACTTTAAGAATTGCAGCTTTTTAATAAATGTAAAGGAACTGAAATCATTAATTTTATTAAGTTCTCAGTACATTGTTATTAATGAAGGAAAACTGCTTTTGAATGTTTTCAACAGTACCTATAAAACAATGACGGCTCTTGAGAGAAAAAGGTAAGTAAGAAATATATTTGGTCTTAACCACAGACATCATTAATCAAACAGACATTCACGTACATAACATTGGATAAGGCCAGGGAGCACCAAGGAACGTTACCGTTTTCGAGTCGAGATGCTCCCCAGCTCAAATCATGAATTGCGAGTTGTAGTACAAGCAGCAGATACGGGCGTACAATTAAGCAAACGTTGCAACACATGGCAGAAAAAAGCAAAGTGATAAAATTGCATCATTTAATTGGATTAGTACGGTGTGAGATCCATAGCAATTGGCAAGGCATTCTCTGTACTTTTTTTTTGAACGCAGTCCTGGAGAAATTTTTGAGCAAGATGGTATTAGTGACCAACGTTGTGGCCCTCTAAACGATAATTGAGTTTTCGCCATTTGTTTAGATACTCTTCGTGAGAATATTTTGATTGTTTTTGCTTGTCTCGTATTATATTTGTGCAAATCTTCGATTTTAGTATAGAACGATTGAATAATAATTGGCAGCCTATTCCAATTTAGTTGGTACATAAACTTTTCTAGTTAATTGGTACATAAACTAAATTTGTTGGTACATAAACTAAAACTTAGTTAGTACATAAACTAAATTTGCCAGATCATTTGCAAAACGTAACAGTGACAGCTTTAACAATGATGTTCAAAAAAGAATAAATAGCTTTATGCCTAAAATTCTCACCATTTCGGAAAACAATGTTGACGATACATTCAATGAGTTCTACTTGTTGATAACATCAGCCATCGACACAGTGGTGCCGGAACGGGGGGGAGGGGGGCAGCTGCCCCCCCTGCCCTTTTACCAGGAGGGGCAAGGGGGGCAGTACTGCCCTTTGCATTTCAGTAGGATAGTAACGAAGCAAACGCTTGCTAATCTCAACGCTCGCTTATCCAAAGCAGGATAAATTGAATTGTTTATGAACAATAGATCTAACAGTTAATTTAATGGTTTGCGAACAATAGACCCGACAAATGACCCAATTGTGCACTACAGCATTAACACAGTAAAAAGTTAGTAGCAACTTGCAGTAGGCTATACTACACTGTACATTTTTTTTTGCTAGCTCGTGAAAGCTGATCGATTGGATAAAACTTAACTCATTATGGGGCGCCGTTTGTGTGTACTAGTTTTTGCTATGTTGTTTTTTTGATTATTTAAATAAATAGTCATTTTAATTAAATATGCAACAACAAATATTCAAAACAAATTTTGCAAAAATAAATATTATAAATTTTTTGGATATTTATTAAATAGTCAATATTTTTGCTAGTTTATTTTTACCGGTTTATTTTTGCATGTTTGTTTTTGCCGGTTTATTTTTGCCGGTTTGTTTTTGCATGTTTGTTTTTGCCGGTTTATTTTTGCATGTTTATTTTTGCATGTTTATTTTTGCCGGTTTATTTTTGCCGGTTTGTTTTTGCATGTTTGTTTTTGCCGGTTTATTTTTGCATGTTTATTTTTGCATGTTTATTTTTGCCGGTTTATTTTTGCCGGTTTTATTTTTGCATGTTTATATTTTGGCGGTTTAGTTCGCGTTCATGGACAATATTTGCTTGTTTAGTTCATGTCCATAAATAGCGGGATTATCACAACATGATGCGGAAGAGTCTTCAAAATCGTGTGATGGAGAGATGGTAAGAGTTAAGGACTAGGGCATTTGCAGATGCACTTTGCTGCTGTTCGGCTTCAACGTAGGCATACCCGAGCGCTGTTCGAGACTTACCTGTACAGAGTGCCGGAACTGTGCTAGATGTAGGCTACTGATGAGTTAATAGGCTACAGGAGTTAACTGGTTAAGGTATCGTACCGGTAATACCGTATGCTTTCTGCCTACCTACTTTAGCCTATCTGTTTATGTATAGGCTAACGTATTAGCAGATTAGTAGCCAGCACAGCGCAGTTCTGCTAACCGAAACTTCGAAGCAGGTGAGGATTCATCTGACATGTAGCAGCACCGTCGCTTTCCTGTGATAAGAGGATAAACACGGAATCAATCAATCAATCAATATGTTATGAGTTTGGTAGGTCTACTGGCAGACTGGTAGCGGCAGGCCCTGATATTGCAAATGGTAACATCACCAAAATGTTCCCGTTTGCAAAATATGATATGTTTGTTCCAAATTGTGCGGTAGCCTACTGTATGATGTCAACAAAGAAACATAAACTTCTTGATTAGCTTACAGGCTTAGGCTATCTTAAAACTTTGAAACTAAAAAAAGCAGCAAATACGTTCCTTTTTGCAATATCAAGGCCTGCCGCTACCAGTCTGCCAGTAGACCTACCAAACTCATAACATATTGATTGATTGATTCCGTGTTTATCCTCTTATCACAGGAAAGCGACGGTGCTGCTACATGTCAGATGAATCCTCACCTGCTTCGAAGTTTCGGTTAGCAGAACTGCGCTGTGCTGGCTACTAATCTGCTAATACGTTAGCCTATACATAAACAGATAGGCTAAAGTAGGTAGGCAGAAAGCATACGGTATTACCGGTACGATACCTTAACCAGTTAACTCCTGTAGCCTATTAACTCATCAGTAGCCTACATCTAGCACAGTTCCGGCACTCTGTACAGGTAAGTCTCGAACAGCGCTCGGGTATGCCTACGTTGAAGCCGAACAGCAGCAAAGTGCATCTGCAAATGCCCTAGTCCTTAACTCTTACCATCTCTCCATCACACGATTTTGAAGACTCTTCCGCATCATGTTGTGATAATCCCGCTATTTATGGACATGAACTAAACAAGCAAATATTGTCCATGGACACGAACTAAACCGCCAAAATATAAACATGCAAAAATAAAATTGGCAAAAATAAACCGGCAAAAATAAACATGCAAAATAAACATGCAAAATAAACATGCTAAAATAAACCGGCAAAAACAAACATGCAAAAACAAACCGGCAAAAATAAACATGCAAAAATAAACCGGCAAAAATAAACATAGCAAAAATATTGACTATTTAATAAATATCCCAAAAAATTTACAATATTTATTTTTACAATATTTGCTTTGAATATTTATCAATAGATAATAATCCAATCAAGCAATCACATCACATAAAGTATCTAGGTGTTCTCATAGACGACAATCCAAACTGGAAACAACAAATCAAGGAACAATGTTCAAAGGTAGCAAGGGGATCTTGGGCCCTTAATCAATTAAAACACTATGTAGATGAGCAAACCTTAAGATCTGTTTACCACTGCCTCATATACTCTCATCTACAATACTGCATAAGTAGTTGGGGGATTGCTTCAAAATCAACATTAGCACCTCTCTTTATTCTGCAAAAAAGAAGCATCAGATTGTTAACTGGAAGTGGATATCGTTAGCATACTAATCCTTTGTTCTATCGAGCTAAATGCTTAAAACTCAAGGATATTTACTCTCTGGAAACTGCAAAGCTAATGTACAAAATTCACAATAATGTATTATCTTTTGCAAATTCAGATATGTTTAACCTAATTAAAAACTGCTATACACATAAGACAAGATTGAGCCACAAAAACAACATCTTTCTTCCAAGAACTAGAACAAGATTAGGGCAAAAGTCTCTATCATTCGCAGGAATTAAAGTTTGGAATGAAATTCCAAGCAGTATAAAAGAAGTTTCATTCTACAGATTTAAAAAAGCTGTTAAAGCTCATTTTTTATCAAACTATGAAACCGATAAAAGCTAGAATAACAGCTTTCTATCAGCAATGCAGTAGCAATTACAGGAATCATAGTTGCATATTTATGCATGAGTTCAACAATAACCTATTCTATTGCTTGAATGGCATGATATTGGTGCATTCATCTATCACACATTTATACAAAACGTCATCTCTCATTTTGATGTGCCCTTGAATTATTAGTAATTTTGCAGTAACTGATTGAGGTTGATATATACTGGTATTGGAAATTGTACCAGTACTAATGACATATTGGCAAACAATACAAAACAAAGCAAGGAGGTTTTTTTTCACTCCAATTGCCCACTTTAAATTCTATAAAACATAAATAAGCATTATGAACTTTGTTAATTTTATTTTCTATCCAATCTGTAGTTACAGTATTTTTATTTTTTAGTATGCTTAGAGTTAGAACAATTCTAATGTTGCAATGCATTTTCTTTACATGTTGACTGTGAGTTTTGTGTATACACTGCACAAAGTGTATATATCTTTGCAACACTTTGTTTTAATTTTGCGTAAAATTTTTTGTCATAGAAAGTAGCAGACTGAGAAAATCTAGAGGCTGCTTTTTAACCTTAACTTGGTGAGATGGCATTAGACTTAGATGACCTTTCGGTCCTTCGCTGTCTGCTCACCAAGTGACTAAATATCGCTTTAACTCTGCAAGTTTGTGTGTTTGGTTTTAAAGGAATTGCATATTTCGATGCTTTGGTGATAGACCTAGAGGAAGTTGCAGTTTTTTCTTGTGATATGACGTCACTTGGTAAATAAATAAATATGATGATGATGATGATATTATTTGTTGTTGCATATTTAATTAAAATGACTATTTATTTAAATAATCAAAAAAACATAGCAAAAACTAGTACACACAAACGGCGCCCCCTAACTCATATCCTCCTAGGGTCAGTTTAAACTGATGGCACGCGAAAGCGCACTGGAGTTACAAGAAGCATTTGAGGGATTAAAGTTTAGTGGCTCGTCAACCAACAGAGCCCTTTCTAGAAAGAAAACGTAATAAAAATTTTTGTCAATTCAAATCACGTTGCAGTACAATTTTCATTTTCCAAAAAAAATATCTTTCATTATAACCAAAATTACTCTCCATTGATTAACGCTAAAAAGTTCATTGAAATCAATAATAATAAATTGAGTGAGTTAAATGATTTCTAAATAACGTACCGATAAAATAAAAGAGCAATCTTGTGGAATGTATTTGGTTAGCCTGTGAGCTGTGACACCCGATTTAGTTCCATTAGTTTAAACTTACGCTACGAAGATATAGAGTGCAACAAAATTTCAAATTAAGAACTCAAGGATCAATGTTTGTAGGCCTCAGGCCAGTGCCGTCGCTATGGGGAAGCCAGGGGTGCCGTGCCCCCCTAACGGATGCTTGTGCCCCCATTTAGGTTTACTTAAAATACTGTTTCTGGAACATTACTCAGTGACAAGGCAACACACAACGATGGAAAAACGAATAAGTACGTTCAAACATAATTCTCCTTTGACGTTTTCTCGATTTTTTGCGAAATTGCTGGCAACCAACTACTTTGTCACATAAATCTGACGCAATATTCCGTCTTATTAACACGCCTTTACGGATGTGTCGCGAATGATAGATGTAAGCCTACAGAATCGGTACTGATACGTGATACATTTTTTTTTCAAAGACCAGCTGTTTTGATTTTTGAGCACACTCAAGATTTTGAGGTCGCAGTCAGTGGCGCAACCAAGGTAAAGGGGCTTAAGCCCTCTTAGCCAACTTACTTAGAAAATTTTACCTTAAAATACAAGCGTTTAGACGTATTTCAGACTTGACCTGAAGTAAGGTGGGGGTTGAAGGTGCTAAGCAATTTAATTCTTTGAAATTACTTCAAAACTTTAGCTATTGAGTTATTTATATGGATTCAAAAAGTGTGAAATGTGATTAAAATGGGGTTAAAATTGCTACTTTTTTGCTGCAAAATCGCAAAAATTGCCTAGCGGCTGGGGCTCCGCCCCAAGCCCCGTTCACATTCTCTAAATATTTAGTGACTATGTCCCATCTGTGACACGTTTGAGTTGCATTAGTATGTTCAGCACAGGGGCTAAATCAGGCAGTTTTTGTGCAAAAAAGAAATTTAATTTTGGTTTACTCCTCTTAGCAAAATTCTGGTTGCACGTCAGGGAGCATTCATTGCTCTAGATAGATTTTTTAAGCGACTATGGGCCGCCGCCGAAACGAGCTAAAAAGCGCTGCCGGCCTTATTTTAACATTGCGTATAGTTGCAGCCGTACGATTTGAAGGTTAGTTTTTATATACTAATTTTAGTGCCCCCTCACTTCATTTGCTCTGGCGACGGCACTGCCTCAGGCCCGGCGCCAAGGGGGGCATTCCGGGGCCGTGCACCCCAAATGAGAACTGTGACCCCTAAGCGAGGATTGTGCCCCAAAGAAAGTAACAGGCTCGGTGCCTCTGGAGTGCAGTTCGAGGCTTGAGACCCCCAAAATACTGATCATCACCCAAGAATTCGTGAGCTATAACCGTTCTTTCGCAGATTCTGCAGTAAAGACCTTTTTTTTGTTTTTTGGTCTTCACTCACGAATTCGAGGGAGCAAAGTTTTTGTGCCCCCCAAAAAATTATTTATGTCTTCCCAGTCACGCTACTCTGGCGCCAGACCATCAAATTTCTAAGTTTGTTTGTAGCCCTAGTTGGAACGATTGACGCTGACGTTACCAGAGGCGAATCCAAGTGATCCGGACCTCTGCTCAAACCGGATTAATATAAGAAAAACTTATAACACATAAAATTTATTGCAATGACTGGAGCAAGATCCATTCCTTGTCCAGACCTAATAGCAAAATACTCGGTGGGGATGGAGATGTGGTGGAAATAAACAACTTCTTCAAAACTATCTTGTTTTGTAAATGCAGACAAATTAGCTTAAAATTTGTGATTTTTTTGTTTTAAGGTTTACTAGCTTGTTATAAAAAGGCTAAAATTTTACCATTAGCCACCGCCCTCATAGCCAATCTGCTCATTTACGCAGCCGGTTTAATCATGTTTTAGCACTGCTAATTTTTATGCCACAATTTAAAAGCATTAATTTTTGCTACAATAGGCCTAAAATTAAGTTATTTTTGCACAAAAATTGCAAAATCTCCGAGCGCTGGGCGCTCCGCCCCCAGACCCCCTTGCCTCCGACTTTTGGGGGCGCTGCCCCCAAACCTCCGATGGCATCCTGCGGTAGAGAATGCTCTTAATTAATTGATAATTCGTTTGCTGTTATTTTTTACTGTTTATTCGACGTATTCAGTACTTTGGCTTTGGTGAAGTGTTTAATTGTTTGACAGTATTTCTGCAATGTCGGTAGTAATGACTGTGCGTACAGTATTGAAAGTGCCCCTCGAAAAAGCTGCCCCCCTTGCCCTTTTGACGTTCCGGCACCCCTGCATCGACATCCTTGTCTCTCTTAAAAAACTTTTAAGAAAACAGGGGCGTTTAAGAAGCAAACCCTGGATCACAAAAGGCCTTCTTATTTCGATCAAAAAGAAGCAAAAGCTGCATAAAGCATATTACATCTTTGGTCCAATTAATGAAAAACTGTATTATAAAAAATACTCAAATCTGCTCACTAAAGTTTAAAATCTTGCAAAAAAAATTTACTATCATCAAATATTGGACGAATACAGCGACAATCTTGAAAAAACAAGGGAAATTTTGCGCACGTTTTTGCCTTCTAAATCTAACTCAACAGCGCGGAACTCTATAATAGTTAATAAATTCTTGTTTAAATGATCATACTGATATTGCAGAAGAATTTAATAATCTTTTTGCCAGCATTAGAAAATCTTTAGCGACCAGCATTAGTGATGATAATAACAATGATAAATTCCTTAATTATTTAAAAAACCATGCTCATCTTCCATATATTTACTATCTACATCTCCACAAGAAGTGATAAATTTAATTAGCTCTTGAAAATCAATTAAGGCAGATGGGCATGATAATCTTCTTCCCTATTTTCTGGAAATTTCAGGTTATATTATAGCCTTGCCCTTTTCACTAATATTAAATGATTATTGTTGTCTTACTGCAGGCATATTCCCAAGTAAACTAAAATTAGCTGACGTTGTTCCTGTTCTCAAGAAAGGGCCAACTGAGCAATTAACAAACTTTCGACCAATCAGGCTATTACCGTTTTTAAGTAAAGTTTTTGAACGCATAATTTGCAATAGACTACTCTTTGCAAGAGTCATAAAAAGTTTCTCCTTAGTAAACACAAGAACTAAATTTACTATTGCGTATCATACCAGTCTGCTGTCATTTCTTTTCATTACCAAATATTTAGCTATACAAATTAATGTTTTACTGTAATGTAATGTTTTAAACTTAATCAAGATATTTTCCTGGGTTGCTTCTTGACTTGAAGACTATGGGTCCCTTTGCAGCCTCCCGTTGCTCTTTATCACTGTGCAATTCTGTGTTATTTTGATACTTTTATTGGCAACAAAAAAGAATAATGTGTTTCCTAATTCCTGTTGATAGATATGATGTAAGTTAAGTAGTTTCAGTTGTTTGAAAAGCGTTGTAACACGGTATAATTTTCGACTACATGTAATAGTTCTAACACTATTGTTTAGTCTCACTTCCAATTCTCTCAGTGCTGATTTGAACATAGATCCCCTCAGAATTATTCCATATTGAATTCGACAATAAAAAAGACTGTAGTATATCATAAGCAAAATATGTTTAGGTACAAGGTTGCGAATACGTTAAAACAATCCCAAATATCGAGCAAGATGTTATATGTGAGGAGTCCAGTTAAGCTTATCATCGAGATATACACCAAGATATTTCACACTGTCCGTTCTGCTTAATACTGCATCATATACAGACAAGTTGAAGTCACATTTAGCAGTTTAGTGGCGGTGCTCATTGACTAGCATAAAATTCGTTTTATTGTGATTCAATGATAGTTTATTTTTCCTCAGCCAAAAGTTTATATTTTGAAGTTCTGCATCAACACCAATTTGTAAATTATTTATGCTTGTCTCCGATAGACAAAGATATGTATCATCTGCAAACAAAGTAGTTTGAAATTTTGATGCTTGGGGTAGATCGTTTGTATACATTAGAAACAAGAGTGGGCCTAAGCTTGATCCCTGGGGGATACAACAACTAATACTTTCATTACTAGACATAGTGTTCAATATCTTGGTGTACTGGTAACGGTTTGTTAACTAGCTTTGCATTATGCTTAATACAGTTCCTCTCATTCCAAACAATTGTTCAAGCTTATGCAATAAAATTTCGTGATCTACAGTGTCAAAAGCTTTTGACAAGTCTAAAAACAAGCAACAAGAATAGCAATCATGATCAACGTTTTCAAAGAAATTTTCATAAATACGGCTAACAGCATGAATTGTTGAGAAGTTTTTCTAAAGCCAAACTGTGTTTCACTTAGCAAGTTATATTTTTCTAGAAATGCGCTAATTCTACTACGGATTATTTTTTCAAAAAGTTTATAGAGCTGTTACAATAATGAAATGGGACGATAATTGGTGGTTTTATTTTTGTCGCCTTTTTTGAATATAGGAATTATTTCAGCAATTTTGAAGTATTGTGGAAAAACACCTTCTGATACACATAAATTAAACAAATCGCTCTTTGCAGTAGATATTATGGTTTTACTTTACGTAATAAACTTTGTCTCAATATCATTTTGGCGTTTGATTTTTCATTACTTGGTCGTTAATTATTGCTTCTACTTCAGCTGACGTTGGGGGTTCTAAAAAAAAACCGTTTTTACTCCATTAAGTTTTGACAATTTCGCGTCTAACTGGCGCAATCGATGAACCCATTGCTTTTCCAATATTCGCAAAATAGTTATGGAAAGTTTCTGCAATAGTTTGGGAGTCATTAATTTTATTTCCATCAACAATAAGTTTGCTTGGAAGCAGACGCTCCAATTTATTTAAGCCAACTAATTCATTTAGTACCTTCCACAATCTATCAGGTGAATTTTGATTAGGTGACAGTAATGTTTGATAATGGTCTTGCTTAGCCGATTGCAAAGCCTTATTCAATGCGTTACGATAGGCCTTATAAGCTTTAAAGTTATCTTCAGTACATTTACGCTGCAAATTAGCATACATTTTGTTTTTTCCTTTTACAGATTTCAGGTGAAGGGTAGGCATTAGACAACCATATGAGGCACCGTTTGGAAAAATATTAGTTATTTTGTAACACCGCTTTTTTGAGCTTATTTACAATGAAATTTGTCCGACATATATGTACGCGACAAAATACACTTTAAGTTGAAACAAAAAAAGCCTACATAACATATCGTAAATTTTCTATATATATTTGAAGTTTCTCATATATGGCAAAATACACTTTAAGTTGGAACAAAAAACGCCTACAAAATATGTCGGAAATTTTCGTTATGGTTCATATGATCCAAGTTGGAAATCTAGCAGAGGTATCACGTGACGTTCGTGACAAAATCGCGTGAGCAAAACAAATGGCGGGAAACCTGAAGTCTTGAACACAAAGGTAACCGCAAACATGTTAACAATGCCAAGTCTGCCAGAGCTTTCACAACAGGAGGGCATCGTTGACACGCTTGCGGTTATCTTTGTGTTCAAGACTTCAGGTTTCCCGCCATTTGTTTTGCTCACGGGTTTATGTCACAAAAGTCACGTGATACCTCTGCTGGATTTCCGACTTGGCTCAGATGAACCATATCGAAAATTTCCGACATATTTTGTGGGCGTTTTTTGTTCCAACTTAAAGTGTATTTTGTCGTATACATATATGTCGGACTAATTTCATTGTAAATAAGCTCAAAAGAGCGGTTTTACAGAATAACTATTATTTTTTCATGGCCGAGCAGGAACTGAGCGCTGATTATTGCGTAAGCAATATTGCGACCCGAGTTCGATTGCGGCTGCAGGCCGCCTGCTTCGACACATACGCAGGTGGCTGGAGACTCGAAGAGCGCGAGCTCACTTGCCAGTCACCCTCATCTCTCCGTTCTTATTGAGTTCGTTGAGTTGTAAATTCTCAGTTGATTAGATTGATTTTCAAACGGCGCCCCATACAACCAAAGGTTTCGCTGTTACCGTTTTTCTTTTCTTGAAGCTCGCTTTAAAGGCACATGTTTGTCTACCACTGCAGCAAAAATAGAAATAAATTTGTTGAATACAGAATCAGCTTGATCGCTATTTTCCACTAAAAAATTGCTGAAATTTTGACTTGGATCGTCTGCAAACCTCTCAAATTGGAAATTTTTTATATCACGAATAAATGAAAAACTTGATGCCTTCTTTTTATGAGCAGACTTCAGAGATATATGTACGAATGTGCCGTAGTGATCTGAAATATCTGATATTGCCACCCCACTATGCGCTGCCACTGTACTTTCAAAAAATATACTTACATTTGTATAAATGTGGTCAACTAAAGTTTTTGAAGTTGGGGTTATGCGAGTCGGCAAGGTTATGAGACACTTACAGGAACAACCTATCAGATTGCTTGCATACTTTTGAATGGCATTATTTTTGCTACTAATCTTTATCAAATCCAGATTAAAATCTCCAAGAACAAAGTATTTAGCAATTTTAAGATTCAAATCATGCATGGTACCAAATAGCGCATCTCCAAATTGTTCAATTTTGTCTACTGTATTTACAGGATGGCGGTATATTACACCTATAAAAATGGGATAGGGTTTAGCTTCTATTTTAATTCACAGATTTTCAACAAAGTTTAAATTCAGGTTGATATTATTATCTTGACAGCTATACGACAATTCTTGGTTTACATAAAAACTTACATAACCAGCTCTTGTCGGGTTGATTTTGAGTATAAACACGTAGCCGGTTAAACTTAAATTGACATTATAATTAATAATTATTATTTAGTTTAGTTTCAGTGACTGCGATTACGTCGGGTTTAATTCCCAATTGCCCTACAAAAACTGACAGTTTATTGATGTTTTTCTGCAAACTTCTTACATTGAAATGCAGCATAAACAAACTATCTCCACTTGCTTTACTATGAAAATTAATCGTAGTTCTCTCGTCAATCTCATAGCATTCGCTGTCAAAAAACAAGGCCATTGTAGTGAACTTCATCTTGATCGATTGGATCACAGTTTTCAGGCATACTCTGAGATATTGAATTTGACAGGACGCCATTAGTGCTAGGTTTTTGCCGATTTGATTCACGAAGTAAAATTGCTGAAGTTTTGCTGTTGTTGTTGTTGTCACCATTGAGTAAACTAGGGCAGTTATTATTGCGTTCTTTGTTGGATTCGCATTTTAAAGAACAGACCTTACTAGTTAATTTCCCTAGTAAATGTTTGCAGAAAGTCTTATGATTCGACTCACAGCATGTATCGCAAACTGTATAATTATTGCAATCTTGAATTGCTTTATTACAAGTTTTGCAAATACAATTATCTACCCAATTTGTATGAGAATTGGTTAGCTCAGAATTTAGAGAAGCCATTTTAAGGTATAGCAGTACAACAATTAGAAAATAACACAGAGACAAACTAGTGTAACACACACAGCCATGCCTAGTCAGCAGTCGAGCTACTGCTGGACTCATCAAAATCTGCTTCGAAGCCCAGGTTATTGTCCATTTCTAGACTAAACGATAATTGTTTGATTGTTCAGTTTTGCAAAATCAATGTCAATGTTATGCCAAACTAAGTCCTCGGAAGAAGAGACATAGAGCCATTTTCCAACCCCTTGGTCTCGTTCACCAGGTTTCAGTTCGATTCTTGCCTTCACAGCGGATCTTTTCATACGAATGCGACGGTTCATTGTTGTATGGCAGCAAACAAAGTCTCTGTTACAGTCATTTTCAACACATTTTAAGAGCTTAGCTCTCTATTGAGTTAAATCTCCAGCAATAAAAACCCCAGCATAGCCTTCCATATTTCTTAGTTTTGCCTTCGCAAACATGAATTCTTGCCTCTTTTTGTAACTCATGAAGCGAACAATAATGGGGCGAGGTTTGGCAGCTCCACTAACCTTCTTTTTCCCTTGGCGGTGTGCTCTTCGCAGATCTCTTGCTTGAAGGTTTATTCCTAGCTCAGTCACCAGTTTCATAACTTTTTCCTCGCCGTCATCTCGAAGGCATGCAGACGCCTCAGCTACACCTCAAATCCGTAAATTTTCTCTTCGACCATACATTTTAAGGTCGTCTAGCTTGTGAGCATAAATGTTCGTTGCCTGTCTGGTGGAGTTTACCACGCTTTTAAAGCTTCATTTTCAGTTTAGTGTGTCTCAATTTGGCTCGATTTTTTTCAAGTTCATCTTTCAAATATAGCACTTCCGCTGATAATTGGTTTACAGATTCATTAATTTGGTTTAGTAATTGCCTTTCTTTGATAGTAAATCCTGCCAGGCAGCTGTTCTTACCTGAGAAACATATTTGCTTGCTTTTCTTTTGACAACCATTCTTTGCTACAGCAGAGAGAAAAAAAACACGTCCGTTTTCGAAGCTCTCTTATTCAAATAGAAATAGCAAGCCCGGGCACTAAAAATACAAACGGGCCCCCATTGAGAGAAACTCCGGGGGTTGTCCGTAGACCGACAGAAAAAAAGATCGGATCTTTGTAGGATTTTGACCCTTTTTTCTTAGATAGTTAAGGTAAATGCCAAAAACGGTCTTTACCAGTTTTGGATCTGTTTTACTGATCAAGAAAAAAAAAAAAAAGATTGACATTGAAACTTGTTGCACTCAAACAATGTTGTAAGCAGTAGCGTAACCAGGGGGATGGGGGCGGGGGGGGGGGGGCTATAGCCCCCCCCCCATTGGCCTGCCGACCAAAATGCAAAATAAGGAAAATACTACGTTTTTAGCACTTCTAAGACTCTCTTTTGCACTGGATTAGACTAAAAATTGATTTAAAGCATAGTTTGAAACGTTTATTTGGGGGGAGGCTAATGGACTGCCGACCAAAATGCAGAATAAAGAAAATACCACGTTTTTAGCATTTTTAAGACTGTGTGTTTGCACTGGATTAGACTATTTTGAAACGTTTATTTAGGGGGGGGCTAATAAACTGCCGACCAAAATGCAGAATAAGGAAAATATCACGCTTTTACCACTTCAAAGACTGTCTTTTGCACTGGATTAGACTAAAAAATGCTTTAAAGCATAGTTTGAAACGTTTATTTAGGGGGGGGGCTAATAGACTGCCGACCAAAATGCAGAATAAGGAAAATACCACGTTTTTAGCCAGTAGCGTAGCCAGGGGGGTTATAGCCCCCCATTGACATGTCGACCAAAATGCAGAATGGGAAAAACACTACATTTTTAACACTTTTGAGACTGTTTTATGCACTGGAGTGGACTAAATAGTGATTTAAAACATCTTTTGAAACATATGTCCAGGAGGGGGGGCTAATTTGTCAAAAATATAACCAACAAATAAATGAAAACTTTGAAAAATGGTAAGAAATAAGCAATCAAATTTGATCGCAAGTGTAAAAATGCTGAACATAGGTGTCATCAACAAATATACTATAAACTAAGGAATAGGGGGGGGGCTATTCAGTATTTGTTAATTACCAATCATTTCTCCCAAATCTCTTTTCATTAGCCCCCCTCCAATTATTTTTCTCTATAAACTGTTCACGAAATAGATTACTCCGTGTGAGTTTTATTGAACTATTCGATTTTATAATTTGCCAGCATCTAAACAAGAGAACTAACATTTTATCATTAGCCACCTTCCAAATAGCCGATTATGCCACCAGTTTAATCTTGTTTGCACTGCCAATTTCTAAGCCACGTTTTAAAAGCATTATTTTTTAATTAAAATAGCCCTAAAATGAAGTTATTTTTGCAAAAAAAAATGCAAAATTTTCGAGCGCTGAGGGCTCCGCCCCCAGACCCCCGTGCCCCGGCGGCTGGAAGCTTTGCCCCCAAACCCCCAGCCTCCCCCCATTGGCCTCCAGTGGCTGGGGGCTCCGCCCCCAGACCCCCAACACAGTCCCCCCATTGCGAATTTCTGGCTACTCGCCTGGTTGTAAGGTCTCGATTAGAATTGGAACTGGCTGTGCAAACATCTCACATTAAATTGAAACACGCTCATTCAATCGTTGACGAAAGGTGATTTCTATTGGGTTGTAGATGCAAAAAAAAAAAAAAAAGAAACAACGTTGTAATGATTCGGAGATTGCCAGAGTCGACGTCAATTCCGAGTTGTCGAACGATAGAGCTAGTGAGCAAGCGGTGGGGAGCGGTTTCTAAAGTAAGCATAAAACCGGCTATAGGAGCGAAAGGGCCACGAAATATAAAACTAAATGGTATGACGGTACCAACTTCTACCAACTACTGAGGATTGAGAACAGAAGAATTTTACACAATCAAAAGGGCCTGAGACGCTAACAACCATATACAAATCTAAACTATCAGGGGGAGGAAACAAGTTACTTTACGTTTAAGTAAATGTCTGAATCGTTAATATACAATGAGCAAAAACAATAAATAAATGCTTATACATACTCAAATAATTATCCAGCCAGTTGCAAGTAATCCAAGAATTTTAGAAAATTGTTCCAGTTGGAAAGGAGCTCTGAAGCTAGCAGTATACAAGATCATAATCCAAAAAAGAATGAGTACAGAATAAGAAGTGTTTGCAGGAAGCAAGCAAAAACGCAGAGCAGAGAAGTATGCAAATTAGCAATTGCAAAAGGCAAAAGAGCGAACCGGCTGGTAATTGTGAGGTGAAACGTCACGTCTTAGAGGCGATACAAAGAGCAGCAATACCTGGCTCGACAAAGCAAACAAGGCCAGGTTCGATACCCTCTGCAGCTGAAGCGACGTAACAATGTAATCATTTGAGCCCCTTTTTGCCGCCCCCCAAAAATGTCGCACTTGGGCACTTTTACTTTCATTGCCCCCTTTCAGCAGACTGCTGGCTTGTTATATACTCAGCAGATATATTATGTATACTACTGTAGCATATACTTGCAAAGAAGAAGCTTAATTCAACTTCTTTTGCAACCTTAATTCAAGACTCGAAGAGTCACGCTACTTGTCCAAAAATACCAATGTGATCTTGACTACGGAGCTAGAATTAAAACGTCCTACAAAAAAGGTGATTAACTAAGACAAAACGGCGCATCCTCCAAGCAACTTTGAAGAAATTTCTACCATGCGAATACGAAAGACGCGCAACACAAAGGTAATATGCAAATGAGGAAAATGGACGTGTTAAAGACCAAAACATAAAAACCTAGATTCGAATCTAAATTAAACGACCGTGCTGTAACAGCCCCGCACTGAATAAACTGATGCAACGCCAGCGTGTCACAGACGAGGGCCTGAGCTTGCAGCTGGGCAATTTTTGTGATTTTGCGCAAAAATTAGCGATTTTAAGTTTTAATGCCATTTTAATCATATTTTGCACGCTTTTGGAGCCATATAAATAAATTGCTAAAATATAAAAGTCATTTGACAAAATTATATTGCCTAGCCCCTTCCCTTACTTCAGGTCAAGTCCAAAATACGTTTAAATCCTGGTCTTTCAAGGTTAAATTTTTTCAGTGACTAGGCTAAGGGGGGCTGAAGCCCTCTTAAACTCTTCTCCCTAGCTGCATCACTGCCTGCGACATGGAACATTTTGAGTGTGCACTAAAAAAATAAAAGCAGTTGGTCTTTGAAAAAATGTTTTCACGTATTGTTCATTCCGTAGGCTTTGCGTCTTGCATCTCTCTTGCGTCTTATCTATATACAGTAGTTGGTTGCCAGCAATTTCGCAAAGAATAGAGAAAACTTCAAACGAGAATAATGTTCGAACATCATCATCTCTTTTTCCATCATTGACTGTCGTCTTGTCGTTGCTTGATGTTGCAAAAACAGTTTTTATTTAAGTAACCGAAAAGGGGGGAACAAGCACCTGTTAGGTGAGCACAGGCCCCCTGTAGCGACGGAACTGTCCTGACTACGCCCGTGCGCATATCCTTGAAATGACAAGCTACTGAAGACAAGTATACAATTTGGTTCTATGTGTTTTTAAGATGATAACAAAGGTGTTTTATTTTGAATTACCCGCAAAAAAATTTGGCCAAAAAAATTCAACATCAAAAAATTTTAAGCGAAAACTACGTCATCAAGTGGTGGAAGCGGAAGCACTAAAAAGTAGAAGCGGAAGCGATTCAAAAATTGCCGCTTCCACATCTCCGGTATAAATCAACATTTTATTCCAATTTATTAAATATTTAATTAGATTTTTACAAAGATTTTTTTATTCGGGATAATCTTTACAGGTAAATAACTTTCAACGCAATAACTGAAACTAACCAAAACTTCTCTCAAGCCCCAACAAATAGTAATGTGAAACAGCCAAAGATTATGCACGAAAAACAGCGCTTGTCGTTAGCGAAATGGAGGTAACTCGGCAATTGGTGTTACTGCTCAGAAGTGGAATCCTCGAGAACACATTTTGAAGTTCTTGGCTTCGAAAATGCCCTGTCCTCGGACAGCATTATTTTTGATTTGTTAAAAAATGCGCCAAGGTCATGACTTTTTTTTCGTCTTGGAGAACGCTAGAGATGAAGACCTTCTTATTATTATTCTTTTTTTGAGAACGCCTAAGTTTTTGCGAAAAATAGGCAATTTTTTGCGCAAAGACCTTTTTTTTGGAAAGCACTTCAACGTAGTGTCTTAGGTACTCAGCCTCGAACATTCCTGTCCTTGGCCTCGAGAAGGTCTGTTCTCGGAAAGTCGGTCCATGACCTTAGATTTTTTATACCCTTGGCTTCGAGCCATAAGTCCTCGACTCCACCTCTGCCTCTACGATCAGAAACCTAGTTGGGCTTAGACTAGATCTTACCATCGCAAGTCTTAGCGAAAAAAATTTTGGATTTGGCTCTCCTAACAAAAACCTCTCCAATACTGAAGTAACTATTAATAGTAACTTGCCAGCTTAACTAGCTCATGGTCAGTGGTGCAGACCAAATTTTGCAGGAACCGGTTAATAGATCTGGTTCCTGTTTATTGTGACTGATGTGATTTATACTATTGACGCGTGTGAGCGTGGGACTCCGTGTGTGCATGCAGTGAGCCTAGCTCTATGACGCAACAGCTTTCGCTTTGGGTTTTTGCTGAGCCAGCCATCACGGCATTCTAGGAAGCGTGAATGGGTGACTTACTGCGTAGTTAGAGTAACTGTTTTAGGTCGTTTTCTTTTGCTTGTTCACATTTATAATTCCAGTTCTCCAATGAATGGTTAATAAGCAGGAACTCAATTTATTTACCACTAATCTGTTCTCATTTCGTAAGCAGTTTTTTCATCTAAATCAATCTTTTTCCAAGATTTACCGTCAATTTTTAAAAACATACGTTTAATAGTCTTCAAAATTGTTATATTGCGTTAAACTACTGTATAGCACAAAAACATCAAAACACATTTAGCACAAACCATAGCCTATTTCACAATAAATATCAACTAAAATATTCACTTCTCAGCAAGATCGACTTAGATGGTTTATAATATATTTTCCTTTTTTAACATGTCACTTTTTAAGACCATATTTCGGTTCTGGTTCTTGCCTTGGTTTTTCGATGACAAACCCAAAAAATCTTGAAAAAGTGGAAATGCAAACAAGGAATTTTCGAACAATAAATGTCAAAAATATTGCACATAAGATTAAAAACACAATACATTAAAAAATAATCTCATTTTGGCAGCACAGCAACAGGAAGTTTAAACAAAAAACATTATTTGCACGAGTTAATTCCAATTTCAACAAACAAAAGGCTAACAAAAGTTGAATTTCTTTGAACTTTTATCAAATGATTTGCTTTACCAGTAAGGTACATTACATAAAATGTAAACGCTGTTTCCATCATAATCTTCAGAAAAAGAAGCTTACTGTGATTTACCTGCCACGGATATCCGAAAAGGAAATTACCAGAAAGATCAATACATCAAGAATTCACAAAGTAAAACACTGTTACATTTTACAAATCTGATATGACAACAACTGCTTCAATCGAAAATTCCAAACAAGCGAGTAGTTTGTTATTCACTTTTTGAATAGAGAGTTTTTGATTTACAAACCGTGGCGAGACTCCATCTTTAAATAGAAAACACTTGTATTGTTGAGAGCGATATTGGGCATCTTGACATACTTTTGCTTAAGTGAATCAGCACCCTTCAGACATGGCTCAATAAAAAAAAGGGGATTGACAAAGTACGGGAACAAAAATTCTTTGCATAATTCACAAAATATATCCCTTTCATAAAAGAGTCTACACAATTGATCTGCAGAAAAATGCAACTTCTTACAAAATCTGTAAAAAGCAACAGATAACACTAAACACACCCATTTAAAGGTACAATAAAACTCTAGTTCAAAATCCTAAGGTCAGAGTCTAAAATCTTGTGACTGAATCATTCAATAGAACCTCGACTGTAGTGTAAGGTAATAAAAAGTAAATTTTATAAGAAAAAATGTTGACTGAAAATAGTCCAATAATAATCAGCACTGAACTTGGGAAATCAAAGCTCATCCTTAACTACTACATCAGGTTCGTTTTCTATCTCCAATCCATCATCACTGACGTCCATGTCATCATCTTCGATTTCCAATTCACCATCTTCAGTTTCCAGTTCATCACCTTCTTCCTGGTCAGATTTCTCATCAGGATCAGATGAGTACTGAGGAGCGTAGTATTTGATCCAGTTAGCTAAAGCACGCTCTAGATCAGTTGGTTTGATTTCCTTGGTTGTCAACGACGAAGTTGTACTTGATTGGACAACGCCAGAAAATATCTGCAATAAATTAATTAGTTTAAATAATGTTATATGCATATTATGTGATGATAATGTACTAAGGTTAACGTTCAACACAATAACTACAGTACAAAGGGTGGTAAAAATCTAATCCTCAATTTAGTTACGAGCTAAATTTCTGCCATCTTTTTTTCATTCGTTGGATTACTTTTGGGACTTTGAAGTGTTCGTGTAGCCTAATGTTCGATCCCCTAAAAAGCGCAGATCGTCATAAATTTGAGAGTTGGAGTGTTTCAACAACTCATGATAACCACAAAAAGTATTACAATTGGCTATTGCTACATCTTTACTTTTAAGGAGAGATGCAAGCAATGCCACTTTAGGGATATTCCTCATCCAACGAAGTTGCTAATGTATGGGCAAAATAAGCAACCTCTGAATCATTCAAACACCTTTCAGGTACCGAACAAAGAACGGTTTTTTTTTCTCGAGATAGGTTCTTTGCTACATATGACTCTCTACCGCCAACGTGTGTCGAAACATCAAGAAAATCAAGGAACAAACTGAGAGAAAAACACTTCACGCAATATCATTCGAAAACAATCATCAAACCGTTCACTAACCGCTCACCAATCCTTTTTCTCTTCCTTTACTCTCCTTATTTGCCCCTTCTGTAACATTTACCTCCCATTTGTCTTGACAAGCTACTGTGAAAACCAGACTCGAAAATTATTCTTAATTGTCAACGCACTGCAATTCGAGCTACCCACAACTAATGAGCCCATCGAGGCAAAACGATGCTGTCTTGCGTTAGGCTAAGAAACACTATTTCTTCATCATAATCATACTAACTTCTAGATGAACATATTTGTCTGGTTGATATTTATACGTGCTGTTGAGTTACAGCGGACATCACAAACAATACCACAGCCACAAAAATATTATGAAACAAAATATGAATTTGTGGTTATATGATAGGTAAAATAGTTTTACAACTAGGCAATTTTAACGCTTTTATTACCGTGCTAATATTTTTAAAGTATTTTTTTCTCAATGATTGAGTCGCGCTTGCAGAATGTGCTCGATGGGAATCGTGAAAACTAAAAACAAAACCATGCCTACCCACTAGGTAATTTCTTTGCGCAAATCGTCAGGGAGGGCATCGTAAAATCAACTTTGACTATACAATATATACCACGCCTAACTCAAGATACTACCTTCTCCCGATTCCTCAGTAAGCTACAATATCAATTTTAAGTCGATGAAAAGAATGAAACGTGCGCAAGGAAAAGATAGAAAAAGAAGGGCACCCAACAACTAAGCATGTACTGTTAAAAAAATACCTCTTCAGCATAGCTTCTAGATCCGCCAAAATGATGTTGATATATTTCTACCCATCGTTCTTTGGTCACGACATCGTTTGAACGAAGTACTGAATTTAACAATCGTTTGACATCGCCGTAACTCACGAAAGAATACTCAAACTCGTATGTATTTGAAGGTTCATAAGGCTCAGCCTAAAAAGGTTCGGGTTAATTTTAGCTCACTTACAATATTATCAGTTTCAAACAGAGATTGGATGTTCCTAGCATGATATATTAGGGGGCGGTGAAAAAACATAATGTCCGAATTTTAAAAAATGACCTTCACTTATACCCCCAAATATGAGGTAAAAGCCATGAGAACCAATTTTGGGATGGTGCACCCTTAAAATAGCAATGCACATCTGCCGAAGGCGAGAAAAATAGCTAATTCGGTCACCTTTTTTTTTTGACGAAAAACATCTTATGTTGATGAAAAACATACATTTTCGCATATGGAATAAGAGCTTTCTTTTGAATTTTTTTATATGTTCTGCGTTGTTGCTAATAATAAGAAATATTTTAAATAAGATTCATATATCACTTGAAAATGAAATTGCACAAAATTTACCTTGGTCTTTTAATATATCCTGCTCATCACCACAAAGATCTGTTCAAATAAGATAATTTAAAGACCAGGTAAATTTTGTGGTTGTGTTTTTTTTTAGGAGAATAGCACTAAAGAAAATTTCAATCTAAATAGTGGTGGCAATTGTAAAAAAGGATAAAGATCGACTGCTGAAGGTCAAATCTAATTTTTGCACTACCTCGAGATTCGTGAATTAAATTTTAAAGTAATAAGGTGCTAAATTTAAAGTAATGTGAAAATTCCTTTTATTTATCAGCTGAAAATACTACAGTAATTTTAGTTGATTTATGTAATATTAAGCAGGGAATAATGGCCCAGAAGTGCATGATAGATGGGTATAATCACTAAATGGTGTAACTTCTACCTACAGCATAGGAAGACATTACACCATACTTATCTTTTATGCACTGCTCGGCCAACATTAATCGCTGCACCAAGCGTTCGACGATCAGAAAAATTCAGCATTCGCTCAATTACTTGTCTTTTCATTGGCTATTTTCCTGTTAGAAATGACGTAGAAGCTTCAAAAACTTCTCCAACGTGCATTATTTTATGGTGGCACCAGAATGCGATCGTTTTCGCATTAACATAGCTCTTTTCAGCTTCAATCGCATAGCCTAATGTTACATAAATCAACTAAAACTTCTGTCGTATTTTCACCCGATAAGCAAAAGGAATTTACACATTACTTCAAATTTAGCAGCTTATTACTTTCAAATTTAATTCACAAATTTTGAGGTGGTGCAGATATTAAATTTGATGAGCCTTTTTCACAATTGCCACCACTATTTAGATTGAAATTTTTTATAGTGCAATTCTCCTAAAAAAACACATACACAAAATTTACCATGGTCTTTAAATCATCTTCTTTGGTCATGGTATCTTTTTAATTTGTCATAGGGTGAGCAGGATACATTAAAGACCAAGGTAAATTTTGTAAGTATTTTTTCCGATAATAATCGCACTTACGAAAATTTCAATCTAAAAGTGGTCACAACTGCAATCTAAATCCAGATTTGTATAGCATGCCTATTTAATTATCTATGTTTGCTTTAGTCAGTTCTTTGTAATGTAGGGATGAAGTGACGCATCCAAAGATGCATACTAGCAATGCCATTTTCAAGTGAGATACAGTATTAACCTCATTTAAAATCTTTCTTGCTATTAGCAACAACATTGAACATAAAAAAAAAAATTTCAACGCAAGTTCTCATTCCGTATGCGAAAATGTAATTTTTTCATCAAAAAAGATGTTTTTTTTGCTTATAATTATTACTGTTTTTTTTTTTGAAGCAGTTTAGAAAGAAAAGCTCTGTTACAGTGGATATAAAAGTGGTGTTTCTGCATCTTCTAAACCAAAAAACAGGTTTCTAACTAAACCGGTTCTTGAGATATGACTAAATTAGCTATTTTTCTCACGTTCGGCAGATGTGGACTGCCATTTTAGGATGCACCATCCCAAAATTGGTTCCAATGGCCTTTACCTCACATTTGGAGATATAATTATATTAAGACCACTTTTTAAATTCAAAAATTTTTTTTCACTGCACCCCAACGGTATGTTCTACCATTCAACTTTTTTCAAAGCATTTCAGCACTGTTACTAAAAGCTCTCCCTAACGAGCTCCAATAAAACGTTTAGCAATAATTGAACCAATCGTTGCACACCAGTAGACTCTGATTCAATTCCCGGTTAGGTCCAACCATACCCATGGTATTCATAGCTTTCCTGTTTGACATTCAGCAATTAAAGAGTACAGTGTGGTAGACAGGTGGGAAGATAGCTTGCCTCAAAGAATAAAAGGTCCCTTCGATGTCTCCTGGCCAAGGCAACTTGTTGAATAAAGGAGTTTTTATAATTAAATTTTGGAAGATATATGTAATACATTGTATGCAACGTCGTAATGCTGTAATTCGCATTTCGCTTCGTTAGTATGAACGTCCTGTTTCAAATCTAAGTCCACAGACTAGCAGTTCAGTAGTGCATCATTAAGCGTGAGCAAGTAAGAATCGAAGGAAATTATCCGTCAAATTAATGAGCGAAGTTGTATATCATTAATTAACAAATGCACGACTTCAGTTGCGATAGCTTTGATAATAAAGCTTTACAACCAAGCACTCTAGTAAGGATTATCTGCGATGATAACATGTTTTGGGAAGCTATGGGTTGAAACTTAACTTTAGGTCTTTCTACGCAAATAATAAGTTAATATGTAAAGGGAGCTTTCAAAAACGAAATTTAATACTTTTATTCAACTCTGCAAGTGATTTGTTTTTGGTACCAAGACTGATATGTTTAATATTTCCCATTTCCATTTACTTTAGTTATGCACAACTCACTATTTCTCCAAACGTTTTCATTTGCTCAAACGTCGCATTAAGAATTTCGTCTATACTTATGATTTTGTCTCCATTGGAATCCAAAACGATGAAAGCCTAAAACAAGTAGCTATGTGTGATCACAACAACTAAAGAATCACAAAAACTTTCAAATATTTTTAAAATCTAAGACATATACTTGTAAACAGAACACATACTATTTAGGTTCAGTCTACACTGTGCGTAGCGTATCTTTAGTTTGTTTTGAACAGAAATTCCGTACATTCGGCATACCGCTTTACCAGCGAACAGGCTGCCAGTTAGCTAAAACAAAACTAAGGATACGCTCGTGATTTTACGCCAGTGTGGATAGGGTTTTAGTTGTAAACAAATTATATTACAGTATGCAAATTAGAAGAAACTGTTACAGTATTTTGCATCATTAAGGTAAACAAGGGCGAGATGGATCACCTTTAACAATAATATGAACGATTTCTAAAATTTAAAAAATTTACCTAAGCCTGTGACTAGAAATGATACTGGAAATATGTAATTATATAAAACAAAGCACAATAATTATTACTATGGGGCGTTGACCAAAAAAACTTTCCCTACCTCACTCAAAGGACGTCCATCGTTTTTTCGTTCATCATTTCCCTCGTCAAAATATTTTTCAAAAAAATCAAGAGTGAAGTTTTTTCTTTGTTTCAAAAGATCTTTAGCAGCCTCCAAGAGCGATAATCTAAAAATATAGCAGACTACACTCAATCATGCTTTGTTTAAAAGATAGAGGCTACTGTTACGTTGCGTACCAATAAAAAATTATTAACTCAGCCTTAACCTCAACTCTAATCGTAACTCTAACCAAACTTAAATACTAACCTAGACTATAACATGAATCAAGAAACAAAACGCGAATACGTAAATGAGCCCCCACTCTTGGCTCGCTTATTCTCTTGATAGTCACCCCGCAATGCTACGTAACTTGAGTTTGCTTACTGAAAGTTACGATAAAAAAAATTGTGGTTTCGTTAGATGAGTGACAGGGTGAGTTACAAAACATTTAGGTTATACTGCCATAAGGCGAACCTGTATGACTCCTCGAAGTCCCCGTAGCCCATCGACATAACTCCTTGTCCGGGCCACGCCCACATAACTCGTATATCGCTCAAAGGTCTTGGTATGAAGTACTCTGAAAAATGTAGTAAAGGCTTGCTAAATAAATATTTTAAAGAAACTGCAAAAAGGAATAACAGTTTAAATAAAAATTGGACTATACGTGCAAAAACGACATTCCTGCTAACTCGTTAACTCTACTTAAGTCGGATTTCAGAAAAATAAGCTTCTAAACTCAAGATCAAATTGGAAAACGGGGAATTTTCGTTTAAAATTTCCACCAAAAGACAAGTTAAAAAAATTCCCCATTCGACAGGAAACAGTCAACCAAAAATTCTCCTTTCAAAAATTTGCAAACAGGCAAAATGTTCAGCAAGAAAAGACGCAGTGTTAAGCCCAAACTTGAATGCATTGCATTGGCAATATGGCAGAGTACATTACAAACTACGGTAAGCTCACAAAAACTGACCTGTATTTGAAGTACAGTCGGAGAAGTCTTTTGGAAATACATTGTCAAAGCGGCTAAACAGTATCGAAACAGCAAGATTAAATGGTCCATCTGAATCAACCTGATGATAATAGCCTATAAATATTGCATAGATTTAATGCAAGAAAGTACATAGCGTTTTTGGTTACTGACATTGCGAGAGTCCATTTTCGGTGCAACTATTGACCCGTTACTTTCAACTACCCGCAAATGTTCGTTTTGTTGACAATGTTTCATGACGTTGCTCAAGTTTTTAACATTACCTAGTACTCGTAAAACTGACGTAATGTACAGCTAAATAAATTAAAGCTCGCGATGTTCCTTTTTGGTTCTGGTGAAATGATTCTTGTGTTTGAGTATCGTAATTCGTTTAAATGTAGGCAAATTGTGCCGGCTAGTAGGTCGAGCGGTAACGCATTCGTTCCTGTAGCGGGTTGTCGGAAATTCAAATCTCGGGCCGGTCAAATCGGACGCAATGTTGCCAACGGCTCGCAACTGCTGCAATATATCTTCGAAAAATCGGAGCTGTGTTGCCCAGGCGCAATGACGCGGAGATGTGCCCCGCGAACTCGTTACACGCCTCGACGTAATACAACCAGTGAATTGAAAGATTTGATTTTGTAGGCCAATAGCCTAAATATCTACCCTAAAAGGTGGGTTACAGGTCAAAAGAATGAGTTGGGCCTTTACAGACAGCGGAAATGAAAAATACTGTTGAAAATTTTGAATTTTGAAAATTTTGAAAATTTCTGAGCAGCTTTGCCAATAACTAAAAACTTTTTAGTACGAGATTTATATGGAAGTAGTGGCAAAATTTAATACCTACTTTTAGGAAGAAAAAGACAATCTCCAGCATTGATGGTGAAATTTGACCATGGTACCTTTACCATATCAGGATGACGTAATAAGTTAACTGCTTCTACATTGATATCAGAAAACCTGCAATAAAATCGATGAAAGTTTAACTTCTCGCGTTGAAATGAAGTGGTGCAATCTGCACACAAAACCTTTTCAATCCTACAGAATTGTTTGAACAAGAAAGATTTCTATTTGCATTTTCCGTATTTTAACCTCTATCAATAAACTGGCTAAAAACGCAGTTTGACCGCCTTGGTTTGACTAGGACTAGGACAAATAAATATATGGAATGCTTCCCCAGAAGTCAACCACCATAAACGTCAAGTTACAACAAAAAAAAGTTTTTCGAGTAAAATCACTTGAATTAATAACAACTTGAATGAACTTAGTTGTCATTAAAATTTACCTGGTGCAACAACATCATGTCGTTTGGGAAGTTTTCTCTCGGCCAAGATCCCACGATTTGAAAAAACCCGGATAGTTGCTTTTAGATTATTCTATATTGCAAGATTTTCGTTTCAACATTTTTCCAAATGCTTGATGTAGAATATGACTGAATGGTCGTGATCTTGGAGCCAAGATCTCAACCCAAACTCAGAATAAAACAAACAGTCCACACAGCTGCGTTGCCAATACTCACCCTCCTATTTCTCCTTCTCGTTCCCAATGTTTGTAGAGCCATTTCTCGTATTGGTATTCAAACAGTTTCCAATACTTTGTGCCACGGTATAAGCAGTTGATCTGATTAAACGCGTCCTACATATCAAGTACGATGCTAGATAAACCGTTTTGACGCTATCTTATCATGAACCAAGGCCTGCACTACGCTTGGCGAAATGTCCAAACGTACCTACATGATCCTTTGCTTATTTAGCCAATTGCCGCTTGCAAGGTGGTTTGGCAACACGCTAGAAGTAAGTAAGTTAAAACTATGAAAAGGCACACCGGTAATTGTAATAAGACAGAGAAGGGACCTTTCGGTTTTTGGGTCAAGCTACTACCTACCCTCGGTAGAGACTTCGCACTGTCCCTTTTAATGCTGAACGTCAAGAAGAGAAGCAGTGGAAAGCAATGTTTATAGTCTTTGGTTTGATCTGACCGAGAATCAAACCAGCGTCAACCGTTTCAGCATCTAACCATTCAATTACTGACTAGAAATAATACACATGGGTAAAACAGGCTTAAAAACGCTAAGGTAAAACGCACATGATTGACTGTTTAAAAGACTGAGAACAACCAACCAATCTAGTTCTGATGCTCGCTCAGCAGTAACGGTCACGTGAGACCTTGCAATCTCAACTTATGTGATAGTACTCAACATTATCCATTATACAAGTGTACGCAAGTTTGTCTTAAAGCAAAGTAATGTTATTGCTGAACAGCAATACAATAAGTGCAGTTTCAACTATGGTTGGAAGCATAAAGCCAGTTCATTTCTAGTGGTGACAACCATATTAAACGATCCATTTATTGATTATGGTGCGCTAAAGTGCTAAACAGCTAATAGCCGTTATTCAGTTCCACTTATTCAGACAAACCAACAACGGTCTGTCTGAATAAGTGAAACATAAAAATTATAAATTGCTACTATATTTTAATCGATATCGATAGTTGCTTTTTATGTTACAAAATCTGAATTTTTTTTAGAACTATCGTGATTTAGGTCCGATCTGCACTGGGCGTAAAATCGTGAGCGTACGATTACTTTATTTTAACCACATGGCAGCTTGTACGCTGGTGTACCCCATGCGTACTAAATTTCTGTTGAAAATAAACTAAGAATATGCTCGTACGCTCACGATTTTATGCCCTGATTGTAACTTTCCAGTTTCCACAATCAGTGTTAAAAAACACTAGTGTCTCTATAGATTGGTCCCAATATTTTCAAGCAATTCAGGTCATTATGACAGCTCTTTCTTGGTTTTGATTATTACCTATTAAGCTAATAGCCAAAATTTTAAGCTGACTAAACCAGAAATACGAAATTGAGAACGTACTTTATGAATGACGCTTTTTGAGTCTCCTCCACTCCACCAGAGATCAATTTCAACAAATGATTTCGTCATATCTCCACAAGCTCCAAGCGAGGGCAAAACCCCAACTTCTGGATACATTTGCATGGGCAATTCGGACACCACATACGAGTAAGATTCGGGCAAATGGTACGTGTCCACAAAATGTCTGATCGTATCACGGCCCATATATTTTTCACCCAGAGGTGTAGAGTGTACCTGTTAAGAAAAACAGAAAACAATTAAAGTACTTGGTCACCTTAGCCTATTCCTTGCACTCTTTTTATTTTATATACTATGTTCTCCCATAAAAAATTCATACAAAAGCAGTAATGGCCTCAACTCAATACTCAGTTACACAGTACTAACTTGGTGCTAGCTTACATACATCAAGCGTTCTACAGAGCCAGTTAGGCATAACAAATATACAAGCAGGGGGGATGAGTTTAGCTTCAAAGCATAGCTGAGTCAAAGATTTAAACTAAAGGTATATTTGGCAAGTTAGTTTTTGCACTTGCTAGATCCTAAAGAACCAAAATCCCGCCGTAAGTTCGGGTTCTTTAGGGTTTATCCCCAGTCGGGTTTTTTAGGGCTTATCACACATACCTTTTCTTTCTTTCCTTCCAGCCTCACTTCTAACTCGCCATAATTTTCTTTCAGATATCTATCCGTCCAAAGCTTAAAAGCTGGTGTATTTTTCATCGCATTTCGAAAAATGGCAGCTTTGCTGGGCTTGACATATTTTTCATAAAATTCTGGTGGCGTGGGAGCAGTTTTAGGCTGAAGCAGTAACAAAAATTTAATTTTAAAGGACGCAAACATTGTACCAACCAAACTGGTATGTACCATAAAAATTTTCAAGCTTTAAATGGCTTAAAAATATTAACTATTAGGGTCAACGACAACTAACCTCAACCTAATGTAGGCGGTCAGTCGGTTCGTGGTCAGTTTGAGGCGGTTAGTTGACTTGGTTCGAAACTATTTAGTATTACTGCATAACTCAAATTGACGACAAAGACAATTTTTCTCTTAAAATCCTCCTAATATTGTGCTACTGGTAAAATTGGCCAATGGTCATGAAAAGCATTTTTTAAGTTCTTGATCTAAGTCTTGTCTTAAAAGGCTTGCATGTTGATGCAAATACAACCTTCCTTTAGAAGAACCAAATTCTAATCAATGACAGTATTTACCGTAAATTCGTCAATTAAAACCGATGGGGGTCTTTGGTTTCCAAGTGGTTTTAAATGTCCCACTAGGGCCTCCGACGCAGTGCAACAAACTCCTTGCAAATGTAGGCAAAAGACATAACAGACACTTAAAACTAATAAAATATTGACCATATTGCCAACCAATAAATTTCTGCTCAAATCCTAATTCATTTCAGCACCTAAAGCAACAAAATCAGTTAATCAACAAAATAGTACTGTATGTATACGCAAAATACAAAAAAAATGTTGCTTAACTTTAGTGAGTAGGGTTGCGACTTTCAACCTAAAGATGACCATAATCTTGTATTCAATCAAGCGTATCTTGTATTCAACCAAGCGTATCTTGTATTCGATCAAAAGTTGCGCTAGAAATGAACTTCGAACTACTGCAGTTTTGTTGAATACGGACTGCTTTTAAATCCTTCTTTTGCACAGGAACTACCGAATCATAATTTTCTTGTACCTGATATAAACTAATCAAATTTATGCACAAATTGCTAGTTTCTCGCTGCGAGTGCAAAAACGACACCGTACATCACATAAAAAAAGAGAGAAAATCAGTCTCACCACCGATTAGAGAAATAATGACTACGCGTCAGCTTGATTTTCACGTACAGTAAACATACGATTAAATGTAAAAACTAGTTCCAACCCTCCAAGCTTCATGTAAAACATAAGAGAAAGTTTAATTTCCGCCGTCCGAAATACCATTTCAATCTGAAAGAACAGTTTTCACCCTCACTGAAACAGTGAATCGGTAACGACAAAATAGCTGCCGAATTTAACAAAAATTTGAATAAATTTCTAGATTTGCTTCAAGCTTAAGTTTTCAAACAAGGTTGCCACACATATAATTTGCTAAAGAAATTGAAATGTTGCATGGTTTAAAGTTTAGCAGAATTATGTTAAACTTGTTTTTTTAAATAACTTCGAAGCTATTCGTGAAATTCACAAAAAGACAACAAATATTGCAAGCTCAGGAAAAAAAACGGCACAAAAACAAAATGAAATTCAACTGGTCATCATGCATCAAAATGACATATTACATAATAATATGCACAAGGGTCTGCTTACGATTAACCACAAAACCTTAATACTACAAAACCCTTAACCCTAATTCAACTTTGAGGTTAAACCTATCATGTCAGATTTGTTTGTAAGTTGGAAAAATGGTTTGATAGTATTGGCCGAATATTGAACGTTAATTATATGGTTTGATAGTATTGGCCGAATATTAAACGTTATTGGCCGAATATTGAACGTTATTGGCCGAATATTGAACGTCACCTTAAACACTAAAAATCAGTTATTTAAATTCGATATAAAAATAATTTTTTGACGATGTACCCAAATTGAGCTATAAGTGAAAGTTCACAGAGCAAACGAAAGAGTTGTATGATATCGAATATGAACAGAAAAAACAAAAAATGCAAACTGTGCTAAAAATAAAATCCAAAGCATGGCAAAAAGCTGAAATGGAAGATGTACGCAAGAGCCCTGCTTGTTAGAAAATTTGCAGAATAACAAACAGAAAAGCGTGACAATAAGCTGTATCGGTAGACGCATTCAAAAGCTCTCACGCATTAAAATCGTAAGCAAATTTGCAAAATAACAGCAAATATACGAACGTATATACTGGCGTTGATCATATAACACAAGGTATTAATCACTGCTAACAAAAAAACGTAAAACCTGTTAACAATACGATACGCATACAGTACAAAATCTTGTTTGGTAATTTCGCTTTAGCTATATATAGTTTACATTGACTTATTATTATTATATTCCTAGAAATTTTCAAAAGTTATAAATATTTCAGAGCTTTGCAAAGCGTAGAAGAGTAGCAACGTAACACAAAACAAGGCTATAGATCTTTGCTACAGCAAGAAAACAATTAGTTGTAAACCATCATCATGAAAATTGCAGAATTCAACTTGTAACCAAGATCACAAAATCATAAAAAACGACGTTTTTAAGTTAAAACGTGAGACAGAAATTCGGTTACTTTAATCACACTAAAAAGAGCAAGTTTAATGCAATGATTTCGAAACAAAGTGTCAATCGAAAACGTCAGTTCCGGGCTACTATAATTGCAGCTATAGCCGAAACTTGAAAACGACGCATTAGTTTTGCCACAGTTAAACTTGCAATTCACTTTAGCAAAATTTTTAACATGACACTCTTTTCAAATATTTGCAAAACAGTGGCAGACCATGATTTTCGCTGCATTTGAAACTTAAACATAGTGTGCTTTTTTTAAAGCAAAATTTTGAAGCATATTTCTGACGTTTGTTTTTGGTGCACCTAATCACACCTCCGTTCCAACAAAAACTCGTTTTCTATGATAATCCCTTAAGACTGCATTCCAATATAAACGAAATCGCAGAGGTGGGCGCAAATAACATTATATCAAAAGCGCAGCGCAACAAAGCGCTACGATCTTTTTAACCAGTGAAAGCGCCGCGCAAAATGCGCAAATTAATTTTTTGCTTTTTGAAGCGCAGCGCAGCTTCCGCAATGAACTTTTTGATTCAGTTGAAGCGCAACGCAATTCCGCAATAGCGGAACGGCATTTTCGTACCAAGTTAAAGCGCAACCTAACTTCCGCAAATGAAATTTCACAACACAGTGCAAATACAGCATTTTTTGCAATTTTAGACTGAAAAAGAGTACATAATTTGCTAAACAAGCCCGACATTTATCTACACTACGATCGAAATGGAGCAAAATTAAGTTCAATGTATAAAATTGTGCTTTTAACCGAAAAAAAAATTGAAAGCGCAACGCAATTGAAGCGCAACAAATTTTAAAGGCTTTATTCCGCAACGCAACTTCCGCAATGTTTCAAAATAAAAAATTAAAGCGCAACGCAACTTATGTAACTGCGGAGGTTGCGCTTCTAATTGCGCTTTGCCCACCTCTGCGAAATTGTATATAAATTGTAGAATTTCAAAACAAATTGTAATCCAAAAACGCAAAAACTCACAGAAGAGACGGATGCCTATTAAATCGAAGGATTTTGGCTACAACCTTTAACCCCTTTAATTAATTTGGGATGGGAGAAACATGATTATCAACTTTCATGCCAGCTTAAAGACTTATGAAACGATACTATATACAATGTATAAAAGGCTTGCAGATTTTTGAAATATAGTAACAGTACAATATTCTTGGGAAGACAGAAAGTACAGTACATGATTCGAAATAATCTAATACTGCAAAAAATTCGGCAGATATGCAAGTATGAGTTCTTGGATTAGAGAATTCTAAACGAATAATTAAACTAAATCTAGTTCTAATTATTGCAGCTCATAGTCTAAAAAGTAAATCATCCTCAAGTGTCACATCGTTAATATTTAAAATCACATGACGCTGAACATCTAATTCAAAGCCAAACGCCAGATTGCAGAACGATTAGTTCCTATATTGAAAAAAAAACAGCTTTGTAATCGCTTTTGTTTTAGCAACCAGAGTGAAAACATGAAACGAAGTTTTTGCAGCATGATATTCTCCTTGTATATACTTACAAAAAGAGTCAATGCTTTTACTGTTAGAGAAAATGCAAAAGTTTTTTTAGAGTGGTTTAAATTTACAAATACCCGTATTGTAGCTTGTAGTTAAATGTCAAGCAATAGGTAAACACGGGGAAAAAATCATTCTAGCATCAAATTCTTGGGTTAAAACACGTTACGTTGAAATTAGAAAAGTAGACCGTGTTAAGAAGGGTGATGCATCGTGAAAACCCAAGTGGAAGAATCATTCGCCATTGCTGGGTTGGGAAGTGACAACGCTAACTGCAAAAAATAAAGACAAATTGTCTCAAAAAAGAATGAAAAGCAGAAGAAACGTACCGTAGTTTTATGCCTGCAAGCTGTTGCTTACAGTTCTACTATATTGCACATATCAGTAGTTAGTTATAAAATAAATAACTCGAAAAGAATTTCAAGTGACCTACCAGGGTCCTTAAATGTCATTAAATCACAAAATGTTCCACAATGCAAATTAAATCGACTTAATCGTGAAGTGCAGTTGAAAACCTCTAAAGTACTCATAATGCAAATGCAACACTGAAAAGGGACCAACAGTTGGCTTCCTTTATTTCAGTCATTCATGTCAAGCAAAATGAATCTGCTATTGATTGATAAGCGCATCCTGTGTTTTGTTGTCGTTTTCATAAACCTACAAAGCTAGCTGCCTAACACCGATAAATAATAATTTTTTAACAAACCATCGCATATTCATTATTTATTCAATTCATCTATAATACACTACCCTTAAAATTAAAACTAAGTACCAGTAATAAACTTCTCGACATCAATATGCATTCTAACATCATTGACAAGTAAAAACCGAGGATACTTTTAATATGATTTTAACATCTGCTTTGCTCAGTCAGGAACACTTTCACTAATATGTTAAGCTTGAACGCAACTTCTGCATACCACAACCAGTAACCACCTGCCTCTTTTTAAGTTTTGTTCAAATGGTTTGTTTAAAATGTGTATCGAATTCTGCAAAAATACTGCTCTAGATTGTGCAAAAAATGCACTGTGATAGTACATCCATAATTTTATCACGATTTAGTCTGAATTTTAAGTATCTATATAAACATTGCGTATGATTCTACAGTATAATAAAATCTGTACTATAAAATACTGTACTTAAAACTTACCAACAATAATGATAATGATTACAAGGATGACGATAATAAGAATGGCCCACATCTACAAAACAAAGCACAAACTACAATTTAGTTTACCAGTCTTAAGTGATGCAGGCCAAGCAAAGGATTGGCCAGTGTCCAGCATAAGACAATTATAATTATTATCATAACATAGCAAAAAAACAACAAGTGCCTTAGTCCTAAATCTGAGATTCTGGTGGACTGCTGCAATGCAACCAAGTAAAAAAATTTTTAAATGGGTATTTAAGTCAAAAATGTTTTTGCTTGGTTTTGTCTCAAAAATTTTTGCCAGATCTAAAGACTTAACTTTACCAAATCTGAGTTTTCTATGACCTTTCGCTCTCAAGATATGACAATTTAGATTTCCCTAGGAAAGGCTTTTTCTGCTTAATAAATTTGCCAGTAAACAATATTTTAAATTAAAAATTTAGACAACTACGAACAAAAACAATTTAGATCTTCCCAACATTTTGATAAACAGTGAAAAACTAAAGTTGAATGTTCCTTCAAACTAATAAACACTGAACATTTGAAGAAGTTATTTTCGATGCCATAATTAGTACAATATCAGAATACGAACAAAAACTTTGCCTTTACACATACGCATAGAAATGTCAAAATCACTACACATGGCATTTATGACATGTATTGCTTTAAAATTTTGTAATAAAAAAAAATATTTTTTGGGGTATTGTGTCGAAGCCCGTAAATAGTTGAGTTGCTACAGTACCTCATGACGAGAATAATCATGCCTTATTTCTCGATCAGAATAAAGATGTGAGCAAAATGCTGTGTCATTAATTCAATTTTATCAGCGAATCAGCATTTTTATTGGGCACATGCGAACTCATTTTTGGATTTTCCATTGTTCGCTGAAGGAAAATTACCAATTTTTTTGGTGCACGCTAGCCAACCACAACCTAAGAGCGAACGCTGGCTGTGATGTTCCTTTTAATGTGTTTGCGTTTTATTTAAAAAAGCTCAGATTTTGCTTGTTTTGTTAAGAGAAAAAAATATGTAATGAACTCATCTGTTTTAATGTGAGCATTGAGATATTCAATGATACAAAGTCTTCACCATATCAAATGACACTAATGTTATGAAAATATTACTGCGTGATACCTTGCAGTTTTTCCACCAGTATTTTCGCTTTAGCCTTGTTGCTTGCGTCTCAAACTGCGCAGCACCATGCTGCAATGCTTCAGCTCTGTTATCTAATGCAGACAACTTCTCATCTCGATCCATGACCTTGGCAACATTTGTGCGCATAATTCCAACAACCTGAAATTGAAAAACAACTATTACCCAGTCGTTTTATTTTCTTCTAAATTTTAAAGAATTGTTAATTACGGATGATCTTACCACAGCGCAACAATCTATTCAACCAATAAAAGCGCATCGGAAAATGCGCAATTTAACTTTTTTAATTTCTGAAGCGCAGCGCAACTTTCGCAATCAACTTTTTGATTCGGTTGAAGCGCAACACAATTCTGCAATTGCAGAACGGCATTTTCGTACCAACCTAAAGCGTAAACTAACTTTCGCAGCGCAACGCAATTAAAGCGCAACAAATTTTAAAGACTTTATTCCGCAACGCAACTTCCGCAGCGTTTCAAAATCAAAAACCCAAGCGCAACGCAACTTACACAATTGCGGAGGTTGCGGAAGTTGCGCTTTGCTCACCTCTGCAAATTAGTGATATCACAAATAAAACTCATTGATCAAAACCAAATCCTAAACACAAGTAGAAAAACAGTTTATTCGCTTGAGCAATACAATATGAACGCATACAAACCAAGCACACTTTCAGTAAAATAAAATTAAGGTCAGTTTGTTCAAGCTAGGAAGCATCAATTTTCAATTTTAATTTGTTATTAAACTTCAAAAAGACTGTTGCAGTCATCTAAGTTGTCACAAATCAATAATGCAGTAAAGATAGCAGAATATGCAATCCAACAAAAAGGAAATAAGCAAGTCTATTTACAATACAAACATGTCATTTTCAAATTCGAGTATTTATAGCAAAAATTCAATTTTTTGACTTTATGTACAACATTCAAGTTTACTTTTTCAAATCATTTTTACTCATGACAGAAAAAAAAAACCCTTCCCCCCCACACTCTTCTGTGCCAATTTGCTCAAAGTTTTCGAATCATTTGAGAGCTCAAAATTCTACTCTAATTTATCTATTGATCTAATCGTTTCAAAAATTACAAATCATAATCACATATCATCATCCTTTTTAGTTCTTTTTTTAACAGTAAGTGGTATTTGGTTCCAGACTTAGGGCCCGGTCTACGACTTTTAGGCATAGGTGGGCACAAGTCCGTTAATCGTTAATCCGTTAATAACGAAGCTAACTTTTTCATTAAATCGTTAATCCGTTAAAAAGTTTTTTCATGTTAACGGACTAAATTAACTTCCGTTAAGTGCTGTTAACGGACTAAAGTAACTTCCGTTAAGTTCTGTTAACTTCCGTTAAGATTTTTATCGTAAATATCTTGCAGCTTCGTTGTGCATTTGAACTTGTTTTTGTCTTGAAATTAGATTAGACTGTAAAATGTAACTTTCAAAACACAAAAAGACCACCATAGCAAAAAATATTTCCTTACAATCAGCTCAACAGCGTCAATACGTGTTCCAGAAGCGAGTGAATAAAGCGAAATGTAAATTACACGCAAAATGTTAACGGATTAACGGACTTTATTAACTTCCGTTAATTAAAGCTGAAAATAACGGATTAACGTTAACGGAGGTGTGAAGTTTGTTAACGGACTAGTGGTTAACGAAGCTAACGCTTTGCATTAACTTGCCCACCTATGCTTTTAGGCATGCACGTTTAGGCGTGGGACATTTATGCATGGGACGTTTAGGCATGGGACGTTTAGGAGCACACGACATTTAGTTGTTGCCGATATTTTAAATGCCTGGACTTACAGGCGATGAGACTTTTTTAACATTTTTTTTTCAAAAAAATGTGTTTTTTCCAAATAATTTTATTGATCAAAAAATTTCAAAAAAATTTTTTGTTTCAAATGACAATTTTTTTCAAGTTTTTTTTCAAAAGCGTATGTTTCTTTCAAGTAAAAGTTTTTTTCAAAAAAAAAAGTTTTTCAAACAAAAAAGTATTACTTCGATTAAAATGTTAATATTTTCGAAGCTTTTTGTCAGACACTTGTCAAGAGGAATCATCAAAAGAGAGAGCAAAAAAAGGAGCGGCTATAGGACAACACTTATGCTGTATTAAATAAAACAACTTTTGTGATGCATTTTGCAGTTGCGTTGTCCATAATGAGTTACCTGCGCTAACCAGGAACACGCAAGTGCAGATCAGCATTGCGTGATTGATGTACCGACATTACCAACCACAAACATGGCTAACTCATTAATCTGGTAACCCTGCTAATTGGACATTATTCACTGGAACGAATTGTGTTCGATTAACAGGAGTTGACTGTATCTCTGCCGAAATTGCAAATGCTCAATGAATTGCAATAAAGTCTGCGCATTAATTTAGCTATGTCAAGTGTGCACAAATCATTTAGTTTTAGTATCAGTAACTTATGGAATTAGAGTTTTGTATGGGTTCTGCTTTTGGAATGCGTTGTGAATCTTGCTGCTCGTTTTTGTTAATTCCCAATGGATTTATGGTTAATGCCCAATCTTTCTGGTGACCTTGTTGTCAGACTTTGATCAGAATAATCTGAAAAGAGGGTACAATGGCAAGTGCAGAAATTGCCCTCGTGTGTGGTTTGAAGGTTCTGGTGGGCTGCCAGGATAAGCTATGTGTGAATTCAGATGCTGATGAAACACTAGCCCAATGGGAAAGCAGATATGTGAGGAAGTGCTACCTTACAGTTGTGAAAAAAGTTTTAGTTCCAAATCTGCTATGTAGCTTCTGCTTTAAAAGCACTACTATGGTTGTTTTAAAAGCACTAACCCAGCTGCTCATGCAGTAGCTTAAATAAGAATGAATCATGTTATAAAAAATAAACCATCATTAAAGAATCGCAGTCGATATAATATTTGGAAATGATACATAGTGCCCAGCATCCACTAGAAAGTTTGGAACACATTTTATGGATTTGGCTCTCCCATTTCAAAGGATCATCAATCGCTATGCCTAGATACTTCACACAAGTGTTTTAAATGTCGTATATACCAGTAATTATGTTGTCATGAATTTCCACATTGAACTTAGTTCTTTTTCTCTTGTATGCTATCATTATATATTCTGCTTTATTGTAGTTAATTGAAAGCTTATTTAATTTCATCTAGTTAGTAATTTTTTGCACTTCAGTGTTTACAATTTTTTCCAGTAAATTATCATTGAGAAAGTAACTTACATCATCTACATCAGCTTGTGTCTGCTGCAGCTTCTTATTAGTAGTACCTGGACGAGACCCTTGAGATTCAGCAGGAGTATATCCAGAGTTTCCACCATACGACCTAAAAAGAACATTGCTATTACTAGGGATGGGCATTTCAGAATAGTTGACTATTCCAGAACTATTCTGAATAGCTAAAACTGAATCCAGAATAACAATCCTCTTTTGATTTAAATTAACTTAATTTGCCAAAAAAATTAACAACCAGTCAACCACCACTGATATCCAGAAAAACTTTATTCAACAATTTGCTTAATGAAAACGGCACTTTATTGCAGTGCATGACATTGAGTGCTTCTAAATGTTCAGTTGCATTCTTAATTCGCTCACAGTCAAGCCTGCAGAGGAGAAACACCTTTCAGAAGAAGCTGATTTTGCGGGAATGCAAAGGTATTTTGAAGCAAGTTGCTTCAAATGGGGAAGTTGAGAATTTGTAGACCACCATTTCAAGTGTTGAGCTTAAAAGGTTAAAAAGGTTAAATTTGAGGGCTCTGTTTGGGGGTACTCCCATTTTGGTACCCCCCAATTTTGTCACATTTTATCTTTCCTTTATATTTGCTTACCTTATAAAATTCATGTGTCTTGCTTAAAAGGCTAAAAAGTTTGAATTTTGGGGGAAAACTAGGGGGAAAACCCCCAACGTGGCACAAACAATTTTTGTTAGGTTTAGTTTATTTTTAATCTCTACCATTCTACCCATTACGAAAATTTGATCCATCTAGCTCTAACGGTTTAAAAGTTCACAATTTTGGAGGACCCAATTGAGGGGTATCCCCCAAACCTAGTACCCCCAATTTGTGTCACACAAAAGTCCTCCTGATATCTTCAATCGCTCAAACTTTCAATACAGTTTGTTTAGCGGTTTAACAGTAGTTAGCGACAGAAGAAAAAGAAAAAAAGATGCAAAACAAGAAAAAATAGCATTCAAGTTGGGATAGACAAACAAAAACCATAAGCAAGGTGGTTGATAGTGTGCTCAAAAATCACAAACCATTTTTCATCAATATTGGTAATTACTGAGATATACAGGCAGGGCATGGTATGGAATGGAAGATGATTTTTCCATATTCCATACAGGCAATTTTCTTCCATTCCATTTTCATTCCATACTAAAAATCTTCCATTGGACCATATTCCATTCCATATTAACATTTTCGTCCATTCCATACTTCCATACCAAGGTAAGTTTAAATCGGAAGCTACGCAAAATTTGTTTTGTTCTTTTGCAACGTAAAGTGTACTTTTGCAAGAAGTCACGTGTAAAGGTAAGCAGCATGGTACGATTCATCTCATCCCATATTTGAAGCGCCATCGCAATGAGCTACCATAAAAATTCACTCAGCATGAAATTATTGGGCACTTAATCAACAGACAATACATTGATGGGCATGCAACTATGCACTGGGTTTAATGATTGCAAGTTTGTAATCACACAAATTATGAAATTTGGCAAAGCCAAACTGCCAAAAACATTTTACAAAAATACCGAAAAAAGTTTAAATGCAAAAAAAGCAACACCAAAGAATTAAGCTCAATTGAGGATAGAAAAGAAAGTGCAAATTTTTGTTACAATGGAAGAAAAAGTTTTGTCATTTGGCAAACTTAGTGCCGTTACTACGGAGGGCCAGGGAAGCCTTACCTTCCTTCTTGGTTTACTAAAAATGAGTGTTTTGAAACATCATGTAATGACAAGAAAACCAACAATGATGCAAAAAGGAATTACAACATTCAATCCTACCCATTGGCGTTGATTTCGAGGGGGGCCGGGGGGTGGTGCCTCTTCGAGTTTGACACTCAAGGGGAGAAATATGTCTGGCCCCACAGTTTTTTGGCAAATAATGCCTACTTGGTACTCAAAAATTAAGGTGTACTAAGAAATCCGAATCTCCAGACTGAGATTGAACCAGAATGCAGCAAAGACCTTTTTTTATGGTCGTCACCTGAAATCGGCGGCAAAATTCCAGACTAAAATAGAATTATTAAGTCAACCAAACTTCGCAAAAAATTTTTGCCCCCTCGGAATTGGCTCAACCAACAAAAAATCGACGCCTATGATCCTACCTACTTGATTAAAATTACCTACATTAGCAGTAGATTAAAGTTTTCAAATACCAAAAGTTTAGTGGTTCAAGTTTCAAATACCAGATTTACCATCCAAAGTTTAAACCTCTAAAACTAACAGGTCATCAAGTAAGTAGGTAGTCATATCAATTTCAAGACCATGATCGTTTGCATTTTATCCAATTTAAAGTATTCTAAGCCCGAAGTCAGTGTTTCTCACACTATGAGTCAGGATTCACAATGGGCCTTCAAGCGTTTACGAATTTAGTGGCAAAACTATGAGGGCAAAGAGGGCTTCAGCCGCTTCCCCAGCCAAGATTCTTAGAAAATTTAACCCTAAAAGGCAAGTGTTTAAACGTGTTTTTGAATTGACTTGTGGGTAAAGTAAGGACAGAATGGGCTAAGCAATTTAACTTTTCCACTGGCTTCTAAAAATGTGTGAAATGTGATCCAAATGGCATTGAATCAGTTATTTTTTTGTTGAAAAATCAAAAAATCGCCCAGCGACAGAAGCTTCGCCTCCAGACCTCTGTTTATACGAGATGATTGAGTTGCAGCACTTCGCTCAGCCAGCCATCCAATCCAGGCATTTTTTAAACAAAAAACTTTAATATCCAAGACCCCTTCTTCAGCAAAATCTTGGTTGAACTCCTGTTTATAAGTGTGTCGTATAGAGTAGAAATGTTGACCAAAAAACGGTTTCTTTTGTTAAAGATCAGCTGTTTTTGTTTTTTTACAGCACACTCTAGGTTGTTTAGGTCACGACTGCAGATAAACTTTTCAAGTGACTATGGGCCAGAAACAAACCGAACTAAGAAATGCTACCGAACTTACATGTCTCTTTTTTTGATATGATTACAGAATTTTGAAATTGCTCTTAATTTGCAGGGGTACAAGATCAGTTTTAATGTGCAAAAGTTCAGTCTATTTTCATGCCCCTCACTTCATTTGCTCTGGCAATGGTACCAGACAAATTGTTATTCGCAAAACAAAAATTAAGCCATTAAGCATCAATGCAGCTGCAAATTACAATGAACATATTCTATGAGATGATGATGCAATACTTACACTGTTTGCACAACGTTCATGACCGAATTGCCCTATTAATTTGTCGACAAATGATTAGCTGCTATATCCTTCCTAGTATTTTTAGTTATTGCTATCCTAATATACTTTTCTGTAAATGCCATGAGCGACATCTAGCATGGAATTGGTATGGAAGATTGTCTTCCATTCCATTATTGAAATCTTTTATTCCATTCCATTCTGGCATCTTTCATATTCCATACCAAAATTTCTGTTCCAATCCATTTTCCATTCCATACCATGCCCTGTAAATACGAGGTGTGTTTGAAAAGTAACAGGACTGTGCACGCTGCATGAACAACTTTAATCGCAGAAAAAAGCATTACTTTCTATGATGTCACAATGTCTTATGGTTTCGAAAACCCAATTTCAGCATTCTGTGACAACTATATACATCCTTTTTTGCACATTTTTCTGTCAAGGCACTTTTTTTGTGACTGTTTTGTGAAAATTTGATAAAATTAAGAATTTTTGGCTTTTTTTTTCTTTGGTGCGAAGGATGAGCATCGAACAACGAATCAACCTGAAATTTCTAGTCCGTCTTGAAAAAACTCCAACTGAGGCACTAAAATTGCTTCAAGAAATCTATGGTGATGACACCATGTCAAGAACTCGTCTTTTTGAGTGGCACAGGAGATTCAAAGAGGGAAGAGAGGAGGTGGAAAATGATCACACGAGTGGGAGACCATCCATAAGCAGAACAAATGAAACTGTTGAGCGTGTGAGACAAAAGGTGCAGAGCGATTGCCGTCTTACTGTTAGAATGATAGCAGATGAGCTGGGTATGAATAGTGACAGGGTATGGAGGATCATTACGGAAGATCGGGGGATGAGGAAAATCGGTGCAAAAATGGTATCAAAGTTGCTGAATGAAGGACAAAAGGAGTGGCGTGAGCAAGTGTGTCAAGACATTTTGGAGCAACTCGAAACTGAACCCAACTCGCTGAAAAGAGTTGTTACTGGCAATGAGTCATGGATCTTCGAGTACGATCCACTCACCAAATGGCAGAGCCTTGAATGGAAGAGCACATTGCCACCAAGACCCAAAAAGGCAAGGGAGTTCAAGTCCAAAACTAAGGTGATGCTGATCACTATTTTTGATGTCCATGGAATTGTCTACGTAGAATTCTTGCCACAAGGCCAAACCATTAATCAGCATGTCTACAAAAACATCTTGCACCATCTGATGTGCTCCGTGAGGGAGAAAAGAAGAGAACTGTGGGAAACAAGGTCATAGCTGCTTCATCATGACCGTGCTCCAGCTTATAATGCCTTGGGAATTCGGGAGTTTTTTGCCAAAAATAACATTGCTGTACTGAAGCAAGCACCCTACTCTCCAGATCTGTCCCCTTGTGACTTCTTTTTGTTTCCCAAACTCAAAGAAGTCACCAACGGAACTCGTTTTCAAGATTCAGAAGCCATTAAAACAGCCATGACAAGAGAGCTTCGAGCGATTCCAAAAAAATCCTTCCAGGAGAGCATGAAAGCGTCGCAGAGGAGATTGGAAAAGAGCATTCGAGCCCAAGGAGATTACTTTTAAGGCAACATGTTGTACAATTTACTTGTTAAATAAAATAAAACATTTATAGAACCAGTCCCGTTACTTTTCAAACACACCTCGAAAGTTCAAACTTGTCAACTATTTGCTCATTTTCGACCAGTAAAATTTTGGTTACTTGACCGGGCGCCCCCAAACTCGGTTTGCATAAAGCATTTACGAGCACCCACATTGTTTTAAAATTTTAGCTATCCACGTAAAGTGGTTTTGGGGATATAGGCAAATTAATAAATTTTTAAGCCAAAAATTGCAGCTTTTTTTGTCTCAATTCCCGGTCACATGACCTAGGATTTCGAAATGTGTGGTACACATGACGCTTTCATTAATTCTTATGTTGAGGCCAAATTTCTACTTTCTAGGTTTTATCGTTTGCTAGTTATAAGCAAATCAATCTTCATCTGCCGAAATTTGCGAACAAACAAAGGTACTACTTGCTCACGCACAGTCTCAATTACAGAGCAAATGGCTTACTACACTTTTACCTGAGAGATAACTGCAGACAATTTTTACCAAAATAATTGCGTTGATTTAAAACCGGTTCCAATTATCAGGTTTGTATTTCAATTTGTATTTTGGATAGTTTGGGATTCAGATCCTTCTGCATTCCGGATTCTGAAATGCCAATCCCTAGCTATTACTTCCAGACCTAAATCAGGGGTTCTTAATCGGGGGTAAATTTCACCTAACTAGGGGGAAAATTTAGTGATTTGCATACTGCAGCAAACTTTAAGTTTAGGCCAGAAAAAATCCCAAAACCCACAAGAAACAAGAAATTCAGTGCTCCCTGAACTAAAGACTACTTTATTATTTGGGAGACCACCTAAAACATTGGAGAAATTAGTAGCTTTTTGAACTGAAGACGTTTTATTTGTTTGAGAACACTTAAAAAGTCGGTGAAATCATTGGTTTTTCGGACTAATGTCAGAGAAAGCTGTAGTTTTTGGACTGAAGATGTGTATAAAACTCGATGGGGGTAAATTTAGTAAACCACCAAAAAGATGGGGGTAAATTACACTTTTTTCATTTGCCAAGGGGTAAACAGGACAAAAAAGGTAAAGAACCCCTAGCCTAGACGGTTGCACTATCTTCAGATCTTCTTGATTTCATTGTCCATAAGGATGATACCTGCTGATTTGTTTCTCATACATGCAATGAGTTGTTGTGTCCTTCAAAACTTTTTATTTTTTAGTCATTTATTGGTCATAGACCTAATTTTTTAGTGAATGACTAATAATAAATTAGCAAATTCGATCACAATTAGAAATAACTTTAAAAATTTAAAGTGAATTGGCACACGGAACTTGCACGCTTCCTTTTCCTTAAATAAACACAGATTCTAGCGGTGTTATTTGCTCTTGGAAATTTTAATTTTCTTATTACAGTAGTGGGATTGAGTTAGGATTAAAGTTGAGGTTGGGTTTTTAAAAGTAGGTTTTATAATGAAGTGCCTACATGCACACAACATGTACCAAGCCTATTGTTCAAGAATTGACAAGATTGTAAATTCATGAGCTAAATCATATTTCGACAAAAATGACGAAATTCTAAAAATAAATGCGCCCCACAAAATTGTATCTGAATTCAGATTTCTGATTTCGTATTTCAATCTCACCCAAATTTTTGAATGAAAAAATAATTTCAGTTTGGGAAAGACACTACACATTTATATTTCTTTGGGACCAATCCATCTACTCATGATAATTTCAATTACCATAGCTTACCATAACAAAAGTTTTACAAATAAATCAACAACAAAAAGATGCAATAGTGGTGGTGTGATTGAACAAAGACAAGAAGTGTGCCTGGTTCAAATACAGACAAAAATGAACAACCAGCAGGATAGATCTAATGAATGCATATGAAACTTTCAGAAAATTGATTACAGTACGGTAATTAAGACAACAATACTAAAAAACTGACTCACATTTTTACATCAAAAATAATCCACTAATACAGTTTCATACAGGCAGAGCGCAGTGCAGAACATTAACAGGTAATCAGACTCTGGTTAATAAAGCAGTAGACCTAGTGAATATGCAGTAGCTTGATTAACCAATCAGCCAGTTGCAATGATGTACCAGTATATATTATTACAGATTATGAAACAGAATTAAGCAAGGTTTAATCCAGAATCTAAAACAAAAAGACAACTTAGGTTACATACTCAGTACTAGGGTGCTCCTTAAATACACAGCAAAAATCAAACAATAAAAATTACGAAGTGACTTGGCGAATCGAACACTTGCGGTATTTTTTTTTCCTCATGAATGGAGACATTGCCTTTTTCATACATTTGGTTTAAATATGACATTTTGTCGATAAGTTGGTGCAAGCTGCGTAGTGTAATGGTTATAGCGCCTAGCTGCAAACCATCGCACCAGAGTTGGACTCCCGCCAGAGGTGCTAATGCGTGGAATGGAAGAATCCGCAGTATAGACAGAAAAGGAAAGCATATATGCGGATCATTCTTTTCTTTGCTTTAAAACCTTGCATTACAGTTAGGATTAGGGCAGCGATGCCAGTCTGAGGGATAGCAATTCCCTGCAGCAGCTATTCATAGCGCCTGATCAATTCGCGAGGAAAAAAAAATACCGCGAGTGTTCCATTTGCCAAGTCACTTCCTAACAATTATTATGGAAACTAAAGTAAATGTGCTCCTTTTAGGCTAAAACCATCATGTGCGAAAAATCTTCGAGATAGAAAAACATTTAGAGGTTGCACAAAAGCAGTAGCCTAAAGTTTTTCATAAATACCGGTACCCAACAATGTTCCCTCTAAGTTTTCACCTCCTGCGAAAATGCCGGAAATAGGGCGAACGTTCTAAACTCAATGTGAAAATGTCGAAAATTTTCTCATCATTTTGTCCGGTTTCAATGTGATCTCCAAAAAAAAAAGTCATCGCACCAATAGAGGCATCTTTTTCTCCAATTTTATGTTGATCTCCAAAAAAAAAAAAAGGTCCTTCGACTGAGTTCTGCAACTTTTCTCCGCGATTTGTGCGACATACCAGAGCGAGACGCCGTGAACCGCAGATGTCTACGGTTTTTGGCGGGAAACAAAAACGCCGGTTTTTGGCGGGAGAAAAAACGCCGGAATTCGCAAAATTTCAGTGCGAAAATGCCGGAAAAAATTTCGCACTTTTCGCACTTTTTTGAGCTTATAGGGAACACTGGTACCCAATTTGCAAAGATAAGGGCTTCACTGTTTGCAGCGTGTTAGCTGTTCAAAAGCTGTAATATTTAGGGTGTAACCCATCTTATTGTATGTTGCCAAGTACCTAAGTAGTGTCCTGTCTTTATTCTCACTTAGCAAAAATTATACCAATGGTATGCTTTGAGGCGAAATGCATATATGGAACCGAAGCTGATGTTTATCACAATTTTCAATTAGCCAGACCTACCGGTATTTCCCATATATCTGCCACTGCTACACCACGCTCAGTAGTTGCATGCAAAGTTGGATTCTTTGAACCAACGTTTTGTCAGCCATCAATGAGCCTGAAAATTCACTCCCAGAATCAAACTCAATTGATAGAAATTTTTGATCAATTTTTATTTTTTGGAAAAATCCAATTAATTGCGTTTAATCAGCAAACCAATTTTCCAATTGCTGTTTCATAATGGCATGCTTGGTAAAGTTTTCATCTTCGTAAAGAGCTGCAACAGTTCGTCACTTCATGTCATCATGCACCTCAGATTCAAAAAAAACCTAAGCCACAAGTTTCTTAGACATATAGGCTATCAAAGCCGACCAGAGATTTTTTCATTACAGTTGCCCCAATTCTCATGTTAACGTGATTTCGCTACGTTTTTTGCAAGTCCAAGAATTTTTCTACATTTTGGAAAGTTTAGTGCAAATAAGAGAAATGATGCTTTGGTCTATGCTCACCATCATCTGCTTACCATGCAGTTCTGGCGAATGGTACACTGATTATGGCGAGTAAAATTTAGGGGCACCATAATCAGTTCTGGCACCCCTAACCAATTTCTGATTTTGCTAAAGTTTTGCTTTAATGTAGATGCAAGCCCTAGATTCTTACTTTTAGTGTTAGAGACATTCATGTCAAAAACATGGTAGGCTATTACCCTGTAGCAAAAACTTTTTCCGCCTATCCCCACTCTTCTAATGATCAAACGATGCTATTTGCTTGAGACTAACTGGTTTTACTAGGAATTGGGGCAAACTTGAGATGTTTATGCAGATGTCACAGGTAATGATAGGCAGGTGATCGACTGGTGAAAACAAATTCGAATAAGATTGAAAGTGCTTCAATTTATTAATCGAAACTTTTTTACAAAAACAGAGTAGGGTGAAGTCGGGTAATTTCAGCAACCGAAAATTTCGGCAGAAAACCGAAAATTTCAGCAGGTATGAAAATTTAAGGTTTGATGCTGGCAGGTCTTTCTAGAAGTTATAAGATTTCTAAAAATGGTTTTAATTTTTCCTGTTACCTAATCTTCAGCAAAAAATTTGACAATTTTTGAAGACCTCTGCATGTTCTTTTCTTGCAGCTACAATATATAGCAGCTATAATATTTAACCCATTAGTTCCTGAATTAAATGAAAATTTTGTTTTTTGTAGATAACCTTCCATCTTACTATATCATCAACATAACGTCATATGAGTACATTTAGTAGTGCCAGATCTTTTTTAATTGTGACGTCATAAAAGAATAAACGTGGTTGAGAAATCGACCACTAGGAACAAATGTGTCAAATTTTTTTTTATTGTCTCGGGCTGAATTCTTATATGTATTGTTAATATTGGAACGGTTTTCAATTGTAAATCAACATAAAACAGCTTCCGAACTAAACAAAACTTCTGGAGACAAAAAATAATAGCATTTTAAACTACAAACTTTTTGTTTTTCCTACTTTTTCAGGAAGGAAGTATTCTTGACAATACTTTTTGAAACTTATTTGACAGTTTTAAAGCTAGTCGTAGTACCCTCTACGCTGCTACTTGCTAAATTGTAATTTTTTACGCGGACGGAATTTTGCTAGTATCAGTACTGGTATGGATTGAAGTAAAACTACACAAAATAAAGCAACGAATTTTATTGCGTTTTCATTGAGCAATTAAACGTTTCACAGACATATTTCAAAGCAATAATTGTTCATATTGTCATAAAATATTGGTTCTTGGTATTTTCATCACGAGTTCTTTTGCTTAGGGCTCCGTGTGGTAGTCGACAAAACACTCGGGGCAAAGACCTCGATCGCATTTTTTGCAACCATACACACTTCGACTACCGCAGTGAGCACAACGACGCCTGGCGTTTCCTTCATTGCGCAAAACAAAGTGGTCCATCCGGTCAAATCGAAGCTCAGTTTCAGCAGGGGCCATGGAGCTTCGCCTTCCTGGCCGTTTTTGTTCAGATCCATAATGCTTCAAATAAAAAATTGCGATAGAGCGTCGAAAAGTCAACAGATTATCACAGTCTTTGCAGTTGGCTTCACGGCCGAGTAACCACGCGTTTTGGATGCTTACGTCAACTAGCCACGTAAATAAAGGAAACCACCACTTTTTTCCGCGAATTCCACTGCGATAATTGTTGACATGCTGGTCTTGACGATCTGTGCCACCCATGGTCTTGTTGTATCGCTCAACAATGTATGGACGGTCAACATCAATCTTCTTCTTTTCTATGCGGCTCCATCTTTGCACCTTTTTGATCGGTTCTGTTCCGAATACTGTAGAGCACACAGTCACAATATTATTATCTTTCCATCGCACCAGTTTCACCTCCTCATTACGGTCAGTGCTTCTCCCAACAGCGGCACAAATATCCCCTCGTTTGCTGCTTTTCTTCATTTCTTTGATGGGGACCAATTGACACTTTTTTTCTACTTTATTTTTGCGTATTGTACCTGTTGCTTCATATCCAATTTCTTTGAGCTTTGAAAACAATGGGAAGGACGTAAACCGATTATCCATTGATATGTGAAATGCCAAATCCTTGAGATTTTCTGGTAGGTAACGAAGTAATGCCAACACAGTTGCCGCATTTTTGCCAAACTCCTCAGCAAGTGCCACATCGTAATTTCCTTTTCGACCTTGGTAAAAATCAAATGCTATCAAATACCCGGAAGGAGTATTCAAACAAAAACATTCGTAGCCAAATCTTATTGGCTTTTGAATTATGTGCTGCTTTGATGAGTTTCGGCCAAAATATTCAATGAGTGCTTCGTCGTGGGATAAATATTGTTGTGGAATGAAGTGATTGCCAAAATTCTTTTGCAGGTGCGTAATCAGAGGTCTCAGTTTACAATATCTATCATTCACATCCAAAGCAGAGTTGTTTGTAAAATGCAAAAACTGCATAATTTGCTCGAATTTATTTTTTCGCATGGAGCTTTTGACCAAATCGTTGCCTACATCAGAATCGTGGGACCAGTACAATTTTCGTTGGGGTAGCTTGTTATAGCCAGAAAGCATTATTATTCCAAGAAAAGTGCGAAACTCAGCTTTGCTAGACACAAACACATCTTTGCCTTTCCAAATAGAATAAAGTTTCATTTGATCAAGAATATTTTCAATCAGAAGTTCATCCCAAAATAACTCAAACAATTCTACTGGGTTCATATCACGGTATGCCGAATAATTAGAAGGAGGAAAAATTGGTAATAATCCTGATGGGCAGTTTGATACTCTGTGGAACAAATAAGCTGCACTTTTCTTTCTCCTTTTTGAAGTCGATGATTGCGTCTGAACTTGAGCCGTCTGAGTTTGAGCTTCGTCATCTGAATTGTCGGAATCAGAATCGCGATTTCTTCGCAGCAAATGCGCTCGAGCTCGCAATTGAAAGCCAGTGAGCCTGTTGGCTGAGCCAGGATCTAGATCCTCATCTCCACTGTCCTCATCTGTCTCCGCTCGCACTTCCGGAGGCTCAATGGCAATCCCTGCCACATTATCAAACTCTTCTCCCTCCTCAATAGCATCCAGCACTTCACAAACAGTGAAAACTTGATCTCTAGAAAAAATAAGCGGCAAAATAGTAATTTAACGAGTTTGACATAGTTCATCCTAGTGGTCGAGATCTCGACCACCCGTCTTCAAAACCATGTTTCCAAGTAATTTTTTTCGATTGAAATTTTTTTTTAGTTTTCAATGAACGTTAACATTATTACTAATATTTTTCTAAAGTTTCAAAAAATTTTGCTGGTATTTCACACCTAACTCAAAACAATAAAAAAGTAGACACTTACCGAGCTGCTTCAGCCATTTTTGTTCTTCAGGAAATGTTGCGTGTAGCACAAAGCGAAAGCGGGAGTTTAGATAAAATAAGGATTTATTATATCTGACTAATCTAATATATCGCCTGAACAGTTTCTACGAAAAAAGCAACTTTAAAGTTTTAACTGTAGCCTAGTAGTGTGCAATAACAAAAATGGTCGATATCTCGACCACTAGGAACTAATGGGTTAATAACGTTTGGAAGCGTTTGGCCTGTTGCTACCTTTCTAGGCTGTGCTATAGCCTACCTTCGTTGCTGGTAGCACTTGGCGTGTTTGTTATTACGCGATTTGTAGACGGATTTGTTAAAAATAATCCATTTCTCTACCCTAAAAGACGAGAAGCTAGTCATGCAAAACTCACGCAGGGAGCCGCATTCAAGCGTGATGGTACGTCGCTTTCGTAAGCTAAAAAGCTGCTGCTTTGTAATTGCTATCCCCTCAGGCTAGCATCGCTGCCCTAACCCTAACTGTAATCAGGCTTGTAAAAGTTCCTGACCAAAAGGAACTAGTTACAGTTACAAGTTCCTTTTCCCAAAAAGGAACTAGTTCCAGTTCTAGTTCTTTTCTTTAAAATGTAACTAGTTCCAGTTACAAAGTTACAGCTCCTGAAAAGGAACTTTTACGTTACAAGTTACGTTCCTTTTGATGGTAACCAAAGATTCAATAAACAATCATCTCAATAAAAAATGATGGAATTTTAGGAGAATGGATTGTGTGGCAGCTGGGCACAGTTTTGCCACGTTTCAGATGAAACTGTATCGCCAAAAGTAGGCAGGAGTCAGGAATGGTCCTGGTAGCCGATTAGTAGGAAATAATCAAATCAATAACGTACAAATTATGACGTTTCATTTTTCAAACTTAAAGCAAGATGCGAAAGTTTCTGAAGTTACTGTTTAATGAACACAAAAAACGGCAAAAAATTACGGTAACAGTTCCAAAACAATGCTACCTTGCAACATAAGCTGAGGCGCATTAATTACTCAAAATTTTTAAAACAACGATGAAACAAGTGATTAATAGGCCGCTTTATTATAGAAGTAAGCAACCACACTTTCTTCCATACCTTACAGACACAATTTGCGGTAATTGTAATTACATTTTATTCACCAAGTTGCCTTGGCCAGGAGACAGCGAAAGGACCTTTCGGTCTTCGGGTCAAGCTGCCACCTGCTCATCTGTCTACCACAAACGGCGGAGGCTTCATACTGTCCCTTTAATTGCTGAACGTCAAGCAGGGAAGCTGTGAATACCAATTTTTATAGTCTTTGGTATGACCCGACCGGGAATCGAACCCGAGTCTACCGTTTCAGTAGCAGACGCTCTATCCACTCGACCACTACTTTGCTTTTGATACCATACTCGCTGTGAATTTCATGAAGCTGTTCAGCAAGTGACCTGTAAGTATGGCTGCCAAGCAACCTTCGACACGGAGTCACCGACAGTACTTAGTTAGAAACCGACTCGATACGCTTTGATTGTTTTTATTGCGTTGCAATGTGATGTCATTATTACCATTTCAGTCAAAATATCACGTGTCAAATATCACGGTTACGCCACGATCGAGGACGCATTTTCCGAACAGTTACGAGAAAAAAGATTGCTGTTCACCTGAAGATTTGCATTCGCGTAGAAAAAGTTAGTTTGAAATTGCTGATAAACAAATAAGACAAGGTTGTAAGAGTAACGTATAGTAGTAACGTAACTTTTCAGTTTTGCCAAATGTATCTCGTTCCTCAGAAAAGGAACTAGTTCCACGTTACGTTACAATTAAAAAGTTACATTTTTGAAATGCCAAAAGTTACAGCAAACAATTAGAAAGTTACATTTTTGAAATGCCAAAAGTTACAAGCATTACATTTGCTGTAACTTAATGTAAAATGTAACTTAGTTACATTTGTAACGCGTTACTCACAAGCCTGACTGTAATGCAAGGTTTTGAAGCAAAAAAAGATAGCTATGTACATCTCCGTCCAGGTCCCTGCATACTGTATCACAATTGCACAACCCATCTGCGAATCGAACCCAGGTGCGGAGGGTCGAGAGCTAAGTGTACTAACCACTAACCGCCCAGCTTGCAGCATTGCAGTGACAAAATGTCGTACTTAAACCAAATGTATGAGAAAAAGGCAATGGCTCGTGTGTAAGCATTTGCATGACTAGCTTCTACTCCCTAAAAGACGAGGAGCTAGTTGTGCAAAACTTATGCAGGGAGCCGCACTCAAGCATAATGGTACGTCGCTTTCGTAAGCTACAAAGCTGCTGCTATGTAATTGCTATCCCCTCAGACTGGCATCGCTGCCCTAACCCTAACTATAATGCAAGGTTTTGAAGCAAAAAAAAATAGCTATGTACATCTTCTTCCAGGTTCCTCCATACTGTATCACAATTGCACAACCCATCTGTGAATCGAACCTGGGTACGGAGGGTCGAGAGCTGAGTGTCATAACCACTAGACCCCCCAGCTTGCAGCATTGCAGTGACAAAATGTCGTACTTAAACCAAATGTATGAGAAAAAGGCAATGGCTCGTGCGTAAGCGTTTGCATGACTAGCTTCTACTCCCTAAAAGCATCAAAAGCAGAAGTTTTGCAACGTTAACAAAAATTGTAAGAATTAAAAACTCGTTTAATTCATAATAACTCAAATTAAATGCGGAAAACTCTTAGTGAATGCAATTGTAATTAGAAAAAATGATAAAAACAAAAATTTATAAAATTTTCGAAACGGATTTTAATTTCTTTGGACTATCGTAACTAGAACGATTTTGTTGCCTTTTTTCAGCTTTTGAGCCTAGCTGAGCACCATAATTTGTTCGAATTAGTCAAAAATCTGAATACATTTTATACGAATTAATCAAATTTAACACTACATAAGCACCTGAGATAATTAGAACAAAAAACAAACATGATTTATTTGCTTGCAAAAATTTCCGGTTTTACCAGAAATTTCGGCAACCCTTTTACGTCATATAGCTAGCGAGCATGACATCATAGTATCTCGATGTTGGTTCGAAAAAAGCCGCAGACAAAATATTGCGCAGATGGAGTTCAAAAAGAGTTTAGTGTTTTCTGAAAATTAAAATTAAGTGAGAAAGTTGCCGAAATTACCCGACTCTACCCTATGTTCAGAATATTACGACATATTATTTTTTTAATTGCTTAAGATGATCTTTCAAAATCTACGCTCAGTTTATTACTTTAGACTTGCCAGTTGCCACTCTCATATCCACTGTTTCCATTAATTCTATTCTCTAACATTCCCTTCTAAGATATAAGAAAATTTTGGTACCTTTGTCCTTTGTCATAAGGTTCTATGGATTAGAGCATTTGTACAGTCCACATCAAAGAAATCTCCCAGGTCATCTTTTTGTTATTTGTGGGAGCCTTAAAGATTTGCCAAGTATTTTAACAAGTTTAATAGCGGTAAGTATCCAAGAATTCGAGTAACACAATATTGTTTGGTAGTGCATGAGGTTTGAAATTTATCCAGTAATTAATACCGGTACTTGGCAACTTAAATGATCCCAGTCAAACTTATTGAAGCAAACAACTTCCAACTACAGAAGACATATAAAAAATATATGATGTATAATTGACTTGTACACAGTCTACCCAGTTTCTAAAGTGCTCAATGGGCACGGGCCTTCAGTTAAAGGTACAGGAAGTTCAGTTAAAAATTAGAAATACAAAAACCCCACTACAGGCTGTTTTCCCCTAATGGGTTTATCAGGTGAGGTGGAAACTAAACAAAAACAGTAAAAGACCTCAGTACACCACTCACGTTTCCCCCTCCTTGCACCGAAAGCCCAGTGGCGGGCACGAGCCCAGGGTTAACTGCAGTTTGCAGTAGCACCAGCCATGGGAGGCAACCAGGGCCAATGATGCGAAGCAGCGGCTGGTACAAAACACTGTATATAAACATTTATTGTGGAGGCTGAGCATCTTAAAGGCGGTGAATCATCCAGCCAATTCCGGGGGTTTACAATAGCTAAAATTGAACTATAATTTTTGATATTTTTTGTTTGTATTTTGGGAGACTGCAGTTGCAAAGATATTCAACAAATACAAAAAGATATCCCCGGAAAAAAGTTTTTGGAAACTCTGAGTTTTGTTTTTCCCGCCAAAAACACAGTAGGCCTAATAGTTTAAAGAACTGTGGTTTAGGCAGGAAGAACAAAACTCAGAGTTTCCAAAAACTTTTTGTTGGGGGATATCTTTTAGTACTTGTTGAATATCTTTGCAACCGCAGTCCCAAAATCAAAACAAAAAATATCAAAAATTATTGTTCAATTTTAGCTATTGTAAACCACCGGAATTGGCTGGATGATTTACCGCCTTTAATCATGAAGCAATGCTAATGCGCTGATGCGCGTCTGTTAAACGCTGTGAAAAACTCTGTTAATTAAAATTCTAAACACTGTTCTAGATACAAAGTGGCATTTTACGTCACAGTGATCAACCGATTTGCATTAAATGTGGTTTTGTTAGGTGATGATTTCTTGGTTTATTAGGCTTTGTGTCAACATTTTGATACAATTTCGGTTCTTTGGTTGAGCGTGTTTGGTTACATCTGTAAGAACAGTTCTGATAGGGCCGTGCCGTGCTCGTCTCATGCTGCAAGATGTATAATTGTATCTACACAGCATATGAATAATCTCAAATTTTCGCTGTTCATGTGCAACCTGTACTGTAAACTTTAATTTTTCTCCGAGATATTTTGCATATAAATACAGTTTTTCATCGAAAACGAACAAATTTAACCCGGTTCCTTTAGTTCTCCAAAATTTTGAAGTAAGGACCATTCTATTGCACACTAACAACCAGAGTTGAATTGAATTTGAAGTTTAAATCCACTCACTCATTATTAATGAATTAGAATTCGACTTTTGCCAAGTCAATAAGTTTGAATTTAGTTTTCAGGTTTTACAAAGTCAATGAATTTACATGCACAGTGCATGTCATTGTAATTACAGTTTTTTTTTTCAAAGTTGTTTAGGCCAGGAGACAGCAAAGGAACCTTTTGGTCTTCGAGTCAAGCTGCCACTTGCCTACAGCACCTGTCTACCGCAAATGACGAAGACTTCTCACTGTCTAACGATAATCAAATATTTGAAAAATTTACACAGCTCTATACTGGGGTCCACGACAACTGACCGCGACATACTGACAGCGAACCAACTGACCGCGAACAAACTGATCGCGAACAACGCCGATTGGCTGAGAAGGGCGATCCTAAATATATTTTTACTATCCCCAGAGCCATCTTGCCCGAACCCTCACTTTGTGACGAAATCACTGCGACAAAATCAGTGACGAAATCATGTAACGAAATCATTGCCTCACGGTCAGTTTGTTCGCGGTCAGTTTGTCACGGTCAGTTGCAGGGGCGGCGCCAGCCCAAAATGAGTGCGGGGGACAAACATGATCGATATTTGAATGCATAAATCAGGGTTTATTAGATGAGTCCAGCCAAAAGAAGCACCTGAAGTCACTGGCCTTGGAATAAATTCACAACAGTTGACAGTTTGTGGGAGATTATTTTCAGCTACATTTATTATGTAAGCATCAGAAAAGGCATTGCTATTGCCGCGAATACGCAAAAGTTACGTGAAAAATTATCATTGAATACACACAAACAGAAGAACGTAAGAACATGTTCGGATCAAAAAACAACTCGTATTTACAAAGAATCAGTCAGTAATGAATATAGCATACATGTTAAGCCATTGTGTGTTGAAAAGTGTCTCATAAACGCAGCGTAGAACAGGGCCGGTTTTCAGCGCCAGAACGATAAAATCACTGAGAAGTTTTGTGCCGAACATTGCGTTTTGCAGTAGCATATACTTTTATAAGTGTAGTAGCATCTACTAAAATTAGTAGGCAGATAGAAGTTATGAAGAATCCCAGATGGAAACAAGGACCAATCCACCACGAAAAATACTCCTCAGTTTCAGTTCACCACACACTAATCAACGGCAGACATATTTACCACTCACCATCACTAGCACGATAACTAGGTTCCATTCCCGGTTCAGACAATCGAAGACAGCCTTTATAAGATGCGACCGCAGTTTTCAAATCATAAGTAAAATAAGAAGGCATCGGTCGATAATTGGGTCGGCCTCAGAGGTTGCCAGAAAAATATAGTCACGTATGGGATTTGAACCCAAGCCCGCATCAGCCGGCGACATAAACCAGGTTTCTGAGGTCGCAGCTGCCCTTAACCAGATTGCATCAAATTTTAACCACTCCTAAACGTGGCACAGTGCACACGTTGGCGGAGTAGTTAAAGCCTGATGCCCTCCGGTTAAGGGCAGCTGCGACCTCAGAAACCTGGTTTATGTCACCGGCTGGTGCGGGCTTGGGTTCAAATCCCATACGTGACAACATTTGCTAAATAAGTGTGGTTATAGTTTTAACCTTCGTTCGCCTGCTAGCTTAAATGCTTCAACCATTCGATCAAGAGTAATGCTGACGGAGATGTCACTCTCGCAACTTATTTCTACAAGATCTTCAAGCCTTTCTGATGACATGGTGACTCGCAAATAATTTTTAATAAGTTTGACCTTGCTGTGAGTACGTTCACAGGAGGCCATGGTCACTAGCAAAGTTGCTACAATTACAATCATACGAAATAAGTTAGTATACAAGTGATGAAGATTATTTTGTCCAAACAACTTCAAAAGTGTAGGTAAGCACATCCGGCATGTTTTGGTCGAATTTTTTTGATGATTTTCGTAGTCCAACTTCCAATTTTTGTAAATGATTGACTGCGAAAATAAAAGATATTGCTGTCCAACTAGCTTTTCATCCAACTTGTAAAATTTTGCAAGGTTCTCAACTTTGTGCACATTTGTTGGAGAAAGATGTTGTGGGTAAAATGCAGCAGCATCCGAAAGTAAGTCACAAGCTTGATCACTGAAACGTTTGTCCAGTTCAAACAACAGTTTGTCAAGAAAAGTATAAAAAAAGTTTTGTCTCAAGCGATAAGCAACGGAATCACCATCATCTTCTGAATAGTTCCAAGGAAGGCTGTTAGAACCCGTCATAATAGTTTGACCATCACTGAAGCGGGTAGGTAGGCAACGACGTCGCTTTGGGGGTGGAGTTGCAATTTCCGAGGCAGGCAACTTGGATTGAGTTTCGTTTGCAAAAAGTCTTGAATTGGAAATCAGCTTGTTCAACTCATCTTCTGAGCGCATTGCTTGGTATGCACTTTTTAAGTCTTGGATAGCAACAACTGCTGTAAGGAGATCCATTTCTTCATTCTGTAGATATTCCAAAGCATGCCTGCTTAAAGAAAAGCATTTTTGAAGGACAAGACAAGCAGTGACAAAATTGAATTGTTTAATTCGGAGCAACAAGCCAGTAGCTGTGCCATTATCCCCATGTGACATCGGTTGAAACATTGACAATAGAGCAGGATAAACGTTCATGATTGTATCAAGATTATCTGAGCGGGCCGTCCACCTTGTATCAGACAGTGCGTGAAGTGCGGTTTTCCCGGAAGTAATTTGTTGTTGTTTTACGTGCTCGTTGTATAAAGCATGCCTCTTCGGGGAACCATCCATAAAGCGGTAAATATCACCAATTGTTTCAAAAACAGTTTTTACTGTGGATACGTTTTCAACACTGTGCTCAAGCACCAGATTAAGTCGTGTGCGAAGCAATGAAAGTATACCAATAACTCTGCCCCAGCGTCAAACAAATGCTGTTGAACGCCTTCATCCTTGCCACTCATGTTCGCTGCTCCGTCAAAACCTTTGCCAACCAAGGCCATTAAAGAAAGTTGGTTGTCACTCAAGACAGAAAGAATAACGTCAGCTAAAGACCGCCCAGTAACTCGTTACTGGCACAAGTTTGAAACGACGCTCGTGTATTTGAAAATTTGGTACGTACCGCAAAATAATGGACATGAAAGCTTTTTTGTGAGATGTCACCTCGTCACATTCAATTGAAAAATACTTAGCAGTGTGAACTTCATCACAGATAGCATTAGCTGTAAGGCTGCTACAAATAGCAAGCATTTCGTTTTGGCTGACATGAGACAAATACGAAACATTTTGGGAATGCTTGTCTATCCAATCTTTTAAAGGCTGGTAATATTTAGACAAAAAGTAAATTTCCTCAAGAAAATTTCCTTTATTTTTAGATGATGATGTTTCATCATGCCCACGAAACGCAACGTTTTGCTTTGCTAAATGGCCAGAGGTGGAGTCGAGGACACAAGGCTCGAGGCCAAGGCCAAGGACACAAAAAAAATCCGAGGCCAAGGCCAAGGACAGCCTTTCCGAGGACAGACACTCTCGAGGCCAAGGACAGGAATGCTCGAGGCCAAGGACCAAGGACACAAGCGCAAGTGCTCTCCAAAAAAAAAAAAAAAGGTCTTCACAAAAATTTTTCAAGCAATCTCCACTAAAAAACGTTTTCCAAAAAAATTTTCAAGCGCTCCACAAAATTTTAACAATTCAAAAAATAGTGCTGTCCTCGAGCCAAGGACAGGCCAATTTTCGAGGACTTGAGGCCTCGAGGCCAAGGCCAAGGACTTGACCTTCGAGGCCAAGGCCAAGGACTTCAAAATCTGTCCTCGAGGACTCCACCTCTGTAAATGGCAAACAATGTCAAATATAACTCCAACAATGTGACGATTTTCGAACCTTTCTCTCTCTTTTCTTTCCCTCATCTCGCGCGCAGCTTCATTTAATTGGATATCTACTGGCGTCATAGTCTTAAAGTTTTGCATCCGTTCTAAAGAAAGCAGATGCATTCTAGATTTAGCATGCTTAGCAAGTTTTCCTGTTTTGCCCGAGCCGTGTTTCCAGTTTCTGAAACCAGAATTGGTAAATGCTTCATCTGAACAACCAACTGCAAACAAACCTCTGTAACAGCATTGTAGTTTAACTATAAAATCGATAGTGCTGCGTTAATAGGGGTGGATTATAGACTAGGCTACTCACTTCAGTAGTCTACTGTAATTTTTCTAAGATCTTTTTCAAAACTTGCTCGCCTGTGACTGTGGGAGCCTGAGTGTTGTCGAGAAGGATCACGCGCATATACTTTCGGCTGACTACTGTAGGGTCTAATGTTCTTTATTTCTACTTATTTCGGTTCGCAGGCACACCGAAAAGACATACTTCTGGATTCTGGTTACTTTTTGAATGATACAATTTATGGACGAGCTTAGTTTAGTTAAAAATAAATAAAGTTTTAATTAATTAAAAATTAATTAATTAATTAAAAATAAATAAATTTAATTAATTAATTAATTAATTAATTAATTAAAAATAAATAAATTTTGCATCCGTTCTAAAGAAAGCAGATGCATTCTAGATTTAGCATGCTTAGCAAGTTTTCCTGTTTTGCCCGAGCCGTGTTTCCAGTTTCTGAAACCAGAATTGGTAAATGCTTCATCTGAACAACCAACTGCAAACAAACCTCTGTAACAGCATTGTAGTTTAACTATAAAATCGATAGTGCTGCGTTAATAGGGGTGGATTATAGACTAGGCTACTCACTTCAGTAGTCTACTGTAATTTTTCTAAGATCTTTTTCAAAACTTGCTCGCCTGTGACTGTGGGAGCCTGAGTGTTGTCGAGAAGGATCACGCGCATATACTTTCGGCTGACTACTGTAGGGTCTAATGTTCTTTATTTCTACTTATTTCGGTTCGCAGGCACACCGAAAAGACATACTTCTGGATTCTGGTTACTTTTTGAATGATACAATTTATGGACGAGCTTAGTTTAGTTAAAAATACTTTTAACGCAACATATTGCAATATTGAAGTGATATATTTCTATTTATACCATTCGCATGTGGAAAGTTTTTTAATACCAAAGTGATGATTGTGCTAATGAAAACTATGTAGTTGATCAAGCTTGTTCGGCTCACAAAAAAGCAAACCGATAACAAACAAGTAGACTGATAAAATGTTCAAACTTCAGTACTGTGACAGTTTTAAGTTTTGTAACCGACTGCATGTAGTATACGTCCCACGACTGCCACCACATAATATAGCCTATGAGCTGTAAGTTACAGGTACCGTAACCGTACTCACCGAGTGTGCCAAAACAACGGCAGGAAAAGCAAAAGGCAGCATCTTTGGATAGCGAGTATTCTATCCCATCATATTCATTGTACCAGTTTTTAGAAAATCTGTACTTTTTTCGACCTTGATCTGTTTGAGGAAAGTCTATTGAAGGTCGAATCGGACCACATTGAATTAAAAAAGCTAGATTATCATCGTTAACTTTTTCAAAAGCTGGATCTCTATCCCGATTGCTTGCAGCTTCAGACATCACTATACCTTCACTATATCTTTACGACTGGTTTCATTAAACATTGATTTATCACTGATTATGGCTCACCTCTACTCTTATAAATTAGAACATTAACTATTTCACACTGCAAGCTATTGTACCTTAACATAACATCATTGCTCTCAGCTTTTGATTATGACGTTACAATTGGGAAGAGATAATACGCAACCATAATAATTCAGAGTTGCTTTTTACTCTTTATAGCGCAATAAAAGTAAATTAATCTCGTTAACTATTGAAGCAATAAATTTAAAAACAACCTTGCGCAATTGCAGTTTTTAATCATACAAGTGGTTAAAATAGAACAGCCTTGCTTGTGAAAAAAAGATTGAACTTCGTCACTTTATTAAGCAAAAATTCAAATATGCTTCATGACGTCACCCCCATACCGCCAAATTTTTCTCATCGGATTTGGACGATTCATAGAAATGACCTGATAGAGCATTGGGGGGAACAGTTCCCCCCTAGTCCCCCCCGTGGCACCGCCACTGGTCAGTTGACTTGGCTCGCGTATACTGTATAGTCCACTATACTACGGTGCCGGTAGTTCGTTAGTGCGAGTAGCAAATCTGAAATGTTAAATATGATTTATCACTGATCAAGCAAACAAAACTGAAATTTAAAAAATGAATGGATCCAACCTTAGTTACTACCGGTACCAACCCTACTAACCTGCTAACTCAAACTTGACAAAAAATTTTTTCGTAACTCAAACTCTGAACTAAAACTTAAATTAAACTGTTAAAACTAAAAAGATTGTCAGAAAAAAAGTTTTTTAATAATCATGTCCTAGAAATTGAGCTTTGAGATTGTTGTTTGTTAGCATTTTTTTTCGAAGACCTAAATGTATTGCCAGAAGTTTCCTTATAGCAGGGGCGTATTCTCCATGCATGCAAGGCATGCATTGCATGCCCAGTCATTTAGCCAAAAAAGAAAATAATAATTCAAACAAGTACATGTAAAAATTTAAAACAAAATCAAACTAAGTTCCCGCAGTTACAGGTATTCACTTTCAAGTCGAAGTAGCAGTAACTAGTCTCGCTTAATTCATTGATTTCAGTTTTAGCCTGTTTTCAGCATATGGCTAAATTACAAAAAATAATGGCAACACGCATGCAATTTTTAAATTGCATTCAACGGCTCAAGAGATCGCTATGTTTCGATACGATTACGAACAAAATTAAATAGCTTTGAAAGCTTTGATTGGTGCATTGTTTGCAGCAAAAGTTCTTTTATGCGTGTAGTTTCTTGTTTTTCTTAAAATATTACCTCTATTTTGATTTTAGATTTGTAACAGTAAATTAGCTTAAGACAGGCAACAAGCTATGCACCAAAGCATGCAATTTGAAATATTGCATACGTGTTGCCATTTATTTTATGTAATTTAGCAATATGAAAAAAGCGAATAACTAAGCGGCGAAACCAAGTGGCGATAGCCGGTAGGTATTGGCATTTAATAATGTAAATCATAGTGAGTTTTTGATATGGTAGTGTTTGCACTACGTAGGCTAAATGTTGAGCTATAAGAGTGAAAGCAAGATGTGAGATCCATTTAAACAGAGAGTTACCGGTAGCTGGTTCAGTTGTGCTCAGTAGGCCTAGGCAAGTTGTAGAATTTGCACTAGGTTTGCAAAAAAGTTTTTAAGACTTTCAATAAATTACCGGTTGGTAGTTTAGCTGCTTTGTTTGTGCGGTCCTGGTCGTTGTATAAACTGCCCAAGGCCAGGCCTAACCATGCTTACATTGGACTAGCCTTGAGCCCACCAGCCTGCTTACTATTGTATAGCATCGCTGGCTGTTGCCAAGCTACGATATATTTTAATGACACGAGGAAGAGGCTATGAAAGTAGATTATGTATTTGCTATTTAGCAAGTTGGCTCAGCTTAGTTCTGCAATTAATGTTTTTATTTCGGTGTTATTAAGTCTACTTTACTGTTAGTATTAGCCTAGTATGGTACCAGCAACTGGCACATATAACACTACTTGCAGAGGTGGAGTCCTCGAGGACGTCCTTGGCCTCGAGGACACATTTTCAAGGCCTTAGCCTTGGCCTCGAAGCCTCAAGTCCTCGAAAATTGCTCTGTCCTCGGCTCGAGGACAGCACTATTTTTTGATTGCTTAAAATTTTGTACAGTAGATCGGCTGAAAAATGTTTTCCTAGACCGTTTTTTTTTTGGAGATCGACCGAAAAAAAATTTTTTAAGACCTTTTTTCTAAGGAAAACACTTGCATCTGTGTCCTTGGTCCTTGGCCTTGGCCTCGAGCATTCCTGTCCTTGGCCTCGGATTTTTTTTGTGTCCATGGCCTTGGCCTAGAGCCTTGTGTCCTCGACTCCACCTCTGACCTCTAGACCTGTCACTATTTGTAGTAGCGCAAGAAAGACTTGTACTTGGACAGTGAATATTACACACTGATGTGTAGTGGGGAGAGAAGGCTTTGTTGCAATAGCACACATTTATTAGTGTAAGTTGCTTTTTTATTTTACTGCCTGATAATTAATGACGTCATCAAACCTGATGACGTCATCACAATTGCATGCCTTATCTGAAGTGTCACGCTACGCCACTGCCTTATAGGCTATTTGTTTACGATCGCTAATTTATTAGGCTAGGCTACCCTATTCTTCCTAGTTCTGAGTTCAATTAGCCTAAATAAGAAAAAGTGACATTTATCATTTATGATGCTTTTATTTATATTTAGGCAGTGACTATTTTGCCATTGGAGGCAAAATAGCCCCATGTTATTTTGCCATTTGGATGCAACATAGTCCTAACAGCTATTTTGCCGCAAGTGCCAAAATAGCCCTAAGCCTAATCCTAACCCAAACCTTAACCCTCACCCAAACTCTAACCCTACTCCTAACCCTAATCCCAACCCTAGCCTTAAGCCAAACAGAGAAAAAACGCTATTTTGCCTCTGGCAGCTAGAGGCAAAATAGCCACTTCCTTATATTTACATGTTATTTTCGAATTTCAGCTTTCTAAACTTCGCTGTATCAAGTCTTACCAGTAAAACAATTAACTGTGAAATAAACTTTAAATATGTACATGTGTGCGCTGAGTGAGTCGCGAAGTGCCAGAAACTTGACAGGTAGCACATATCACTTTCGCCACAGCAAATTTAAATGAAGTTCCTTACTAACCGCATATAGGTACACTTTCAGAGTGAAAAACTAGGTTGACAACTTGGGCAATTTCTTTGAGGGAAAACCCAGACGCTTTCATCTGGCAAGAAGCTGAACTAGAAAATAGCGTCTAGAGGTGACAGCTTCAAAACCAGTGATGCAAGCAAATTGTACAAAAACATGATTGTGAAATCCCTACCCAAGTTGACCTCAAGCTGGAACTAACTTCTAGTCTCCAGCCTGTAAGCTACAAAATTTCTTACTACTACTACTGGCTGATGGCTAGATATGGCAATGGCATTTAAGACCTTGCGCCGAATTGGGGCAGAAAACGCAAATTAGTTTCGGCGCGGCGCAAAAGTCCCTCGGTTATTTGAACCATCCAAAAACTCTATATTAGCAGACTCGAAACAGCAGTTTTGATTGTTTTTCTTCACGGTTCACTCGTTTTGCGAATATGTCCAGTCAGATCATTCTAATATGCGTGACCGCAAAAAACGTTTGCCACAAGATCAAACTTTTTTTCTTCAACTTTCTTCTCTTTTTCTCCGTGCGTCTGGTTTTAGTCTCCTGAATAAAGAGTTTGTGTTCGAGCAGCTACTTTAGTCGTTAGATTGAAGTACATCTTGTGTGACCGTGGCTGCACGTGTAAGTTCAAGAGTTTGATTAGGCCTATATTGGACATACTCTAACTGGTGTGATTGGTGAGGCAACCAACTCTGTGTGTTCCGTTTTAAATGACAATCAACTCTGTGTGTTCCGTTTTAACTGGAAGTAAATTGCAACTTTTGGAAGTATGTTTAGCATGGAGAAATAATCCTTGATCGGCTTCCTCAATGATTCATAGTGTTAATTTATATCAGTCAATATTATGATTACATACCACATCTTCGATGCAGGTTGCAACCAAAACACGACTAAACTGAATATTTGCAATCGTAGAACTTGCGAGAAGAAGAAAGAGCTCTTTTTTATTTTCATTGTAGCGCAAAAATGATTTTCAATCCTCAGGAAGACGACCACGAGAAAAGGAATTTATTCCCTTCCACGAATCAGCAAAACTTCCATGAAATCTACGAAATCAGCAAAACTTTTGGACCACCTGCATGTAATGGATAATTATTTTTTCATGCCTTTAGCGGTTGCGATACCCCATATTCATCTTGTGAAAAAAGTAAAAGTCGTTTTTTGAAACCTTACAAAATAGTTCAGAAATAACGCCTACTTTTGTAAAACTATCTTCCATCAACAGCTTCCTAGAAGAATTTTGTCTGCCAAAGGAGGAAAAATGTAGAAGATATACCACCAACATTGGATACTTTGAAACAGCATTTTGTCGGCAGCGTGGCCGAATGGGTAAAGGCGTCGTTTTTACGACGACCCTGATCGAATGGTCTGGGTTCAACCCGCACTCTGGTCACGTTGTTGCGTCCTTGGATAAGACGCTTTACGATGATTATCTCTGCTTGGTAGTTTCGAACAAGCAGCAAATTCAGTGGACAAGAATTCGAAAAAATCCACAGGAACATTGGATCATCGGAAACACCTAAGTAGGTGCGGATTCCTCCAATCACGAAGTAATCGTTGCAATGAAAAGCGTGCGGATCGTCCAATAAGTTAGTGTTTGAGCTGTCCGGTGACAAGAGGATAAATATGCGCTACAACAACAACAACAATTAAACGATCAGCTTTTCCAGCCATTAAATGGAGTCAGTGTTTGATTAAAAATCCATCTTCAAGTTTAGGCTTGGGGCCGGTTAGCAACAGGTGCGGGATATTTTCCTGTTTGGACTAACTTGCCGGTAACTTCAAAAGTTTGTGGTCCCCTATATAAATGTGGGTGCAAGAAATATTTGAAGTGTGCAAGGAACGAAATTGTATGCAAAAGTACGTGCTTGCTTGGGAAACTGCACCAATGCTGGGCAGTAAATGTTAGTAAAAACAATCAAGAGGGCAACCATGATCGACGTATTTTGAAGCAAACTGTGCTTGCTTTACATTCATTACCGCGTAAGCATCGGTAAGACATAACTCTTACAGATCGATGTCACTGTTTGGTCCTTGCGTTCAAGAGGCTAACGAAAGAGATTCCAAAATAGACTTGTATTTAACAGAGATAAATAAATAAGACTAGTCCAGCAAAAAATTATCAAAATTACCTGGCTGGGCGGAAAACACTTAAAACTAAAAGTCTGAACTTAACAGAATAAAATAAAAAACTTTAAGACGCTACAGTCCAAAAATAAGAATGATCTAAACTATGGTGCTATAATACAACGTGCTACAAAAAAGGTGATTAACAAAGGCAAAATAGCGCGTATTTCAAGCAACTTTGCAGAGTTTCTACCGAGCGAATTTAGGAAAGACGCGCAACACAACGGTATATATGCAAATGAGGATAATGGACGTGTGAAATACAGAAACATAAAAACCTAGGTTCGAATTTAACTAAGATCAACGATTGTGATGTAACAACAACATTGCATTCTAAGACATTGTTTGCTCTATTATCCAGGGGTGCAAACATAGTTTTGTTGAGGGAGTCTCACTATCTGCACCAAAGAACAGTCAAAAGAATGACGCACAACGAACAAAATGGCTATCATTTTTGACGTCAGCTTTGACAATGACACCGTTTTTCAACTTTTGACTCTATAATTTCAATCTGAAAACGTTGTCTTGAAACCACCCTTGCTCCGGCGCAAGCTGCCTAACAACCCTGGATGCACCTTGGGGCGTAGACAACAAATCAACGCTTTGAAAATTCTTGCTTAGTTTCAATTTTATAATATATTATGCCCGCGTCCTCTCATTGTTTCTAGACAAAGCACATCTTCTATTTTTGTCAACTTTGCAGCGGAGGACAAAATACTGCAATATGACACCGCCAAACGTAATGACGTCACCAAATGAGATCGTCTGCTACAAGCAACTATCGTACTGTATCTTGAATTAATACGCTGATTACAAAATGGAGTCATTAAACTAATGCTTTTAACAAACAATTCATCGCTGTTGTTTTGTGCAACTTTTGGAAAGCATGACGTCATAGCAACGTCATAAAATGACATCACTTGTTACAAGCAGCTATTGTATCTTGAATTAATAATTTAATTGCAAAATGTCGTCTTCGAACCATTATTTTCAATTAACAATTTATTGCTATTGTTTTATTGAAATTTTTGGCAAACATGACGTCATAATTACGTTACAAAGTGACGTAAATTAAGCTATGCAAGTTTATTTAATAATTGAAAGAATTAACAGAGTTTGATATCAATGAGGCACTCCACCAATCTGATCAATATTTTGCTTGAAATCACACTTTTTTGGAAACAATGACGTCATAGCTACGTCATCTGTGACATCATGGCATGCCAAAATATTCTAGATCGCAAAAACAATAAAATAAACTCATAAAACCATCAGTTAGTCCTGCAAGCTTGTTTACAACAAAGAAACTTTCTTTAACCACTTGGTGGAGCTGGAGCATAACTTTAGAGGCCGTTTGCAGGAGTTGCCCAAGCCCGATTTTGGCTCCCCTTCGGAAATCGTTATACTCACCCAGGGGAAGGTCTGTGCCAAATTTCACACTTTATTCCGGAAGTGAACGGTTTTCGACCTATCTCCTCTACTATGTGTTTTAACTTACGACAAAAGCTTCAACTTTTAAGATAACTCAGCACTATTCCATTCAAAACCCATTCTTTACTATAGGGCCGGAATCACACGATCAATTTTTTAGCACAATTTTCTTGCATCAATCGTGTGAAAGGTCGCTCAAGTTTATGTTTCCCTATTGTGGGCACCATAGGTGGGCAAGTTAACGCAAAACGTTAGCTTCGTTAACCACTAGTCCGTTAACAAACTTCACACCTCCGTTAACATTAATCCGTTATTATTAGCTTTAATTAACGGAAGTTAATAAAGTCCGTTAATCCGTTAACATTTTGCGTGCAACTTACTTTTCCTTTTATTCACTCGCTTCTAGAACACGTATTGACGCTGTTAAGCTGATTGTAAGGAAATATTTATTGCTATGGTGGTCTTTTTGTGTTTTGAAAGTTACATTTTACAGCCTAATCTAATTTCAAGATAAAAACAAGTTCAAATGCACAACGAAGCTGCAAGATATTAACGATAAAAATCTTAACTCAAATTAACAGAACTTAACGGAAGTTACTTTAGTCCGTTAACAGCACTTAACGGAAGTTAACTTAATCCGTTAACATGAAAAAACTTTTTAACGGATTAACGAGTTAATGAAAAAGTTAGCTTCGTTATTAACGGATTAACGGACTTGTGCCCATCTATGGTGGGCACCTGTCGGCAATTTTATTTCACAGCCATGTGAGAATGAAAGTCAGAGTCCAGAATGTCTTGCTGAGTTCTTGTGGGGAAAAAAGCCGAGCTCTATTTTGCCAGCAAGTTTTTTAAAAGCCACCGTTCTCAATGATAAAAACTAAGCTTCGAGCCGTACTTCTGAAGATATTTAGCCTCAGAATACAAAATAAAAACGGCCGAAGTCAACGCAAAAAACGAATGCGTCACAATTATCAAGCAAAAATGTTGGAAGAAACTTTACCGCTTTTGATTTAATCGACAATGACGTATTATAACATTGTGCCTGCTCTTTTCTCATTTTTCTTCAAAGACTTGAATGCGCTGCCTGCTGTTTTGTTTAATCGCATATTATCCAATTTTTCCTATTCAAACTTGTGTTTGGCCTTTTCGAAATTCATTCTGAAAAGTTACACTATTAACTAGAACTGCAGTATAGTTATCAAAATGCCGTCGTGGTAAACTCATGAAATTGCACTTTTAAATAGAGAAATCGAAGAAATACAGTGCTTTTGGAATATGTTTAATACCAAGAACAAGGATTAAATAAAATAATCGGATGCTTGAAAAGAAGATCGAGATCAAATGGAGAAAAGCTTTTGCTCACTATTTAGTAATAATTAAATTTTAATAAGTATTCAATGTGTGATCTGGTTTTAATCAAAATGTTAAAACTTTCCTTCTGATCGGAAAAAAGTTTCCTGCCCAGTTTTCGCAAGTGCCGAATTTGTGATGATTTTAATTTTTTTTTTGGTTAAAATTTGACATGACCACTGACAAAAGAGCATTTTGCGTTTTTAAGCAGTTGGGATAATTTTCAGTAGATAATTTTCAGCTATTTCACGCTGATTTTACAAGAAATCAAACAAAAATGCTTTTATTCTTATTTGAAAATAATAAAGTTTTTTAAGTTACCCTGACATCCAATTATTGAGCCCTCTGAAATCCAGGTGTGATAGCTCAAAAAACATTGATGCAAGAAAATTGTGCAAAAAACTTGAGTGTGTGATTCCGGCCCAGGCATAAAGTCGTATTAGTCTTGTCAAAAAACGCATTTACGGGCCACGAAAAGATTTTTTTACCTATTTAGCGATGTTCAGTATAGCCTGAAGTTTCCGGCTAGGGTTGTCCGCACCCCACTTTTCCTGTTCACTTACAACATAATGACGTCATTTGTGCAAAAACTGACTAAATTGTTTAGCTTTGTTGACTTTTACTTTATTCATTAACACTTCTCTTATGGATAAACCTAACTTTCCAAGCTTGGTTCACTCAATGAGAGCGACGTGGGCATTTTCCAGATGCATTTATGACGTAATAAAATTATGACGTCACAATGCAGGAACAAAAAAATGTTACCAAAATTGAGTGATTGTCAACTTTGAGTGATTGTCAACTTAAAAAAAATCATTTTGAGTGATTGTCAACTTTTATAACTTTTGTTATATTTAATATAGCGCCTTGATATTACTATTGAAAAAAGTACATGCATATTAGAAGTTACGGTATGAATTTGGTTTACATTGATTGAGATTTTTATGCAATAAATTGCACTAAAAATATGATACCCATTTTGCAATATTTATCGTATTTAAGCGTTTTGCTTATCATCCAAGACTCAGTTTATTTTAATAATAATATTTGCTTCCATAATCCAATTTTCAAAATTAGAAAATTTTAAAGTATTATAAAGGTGAAAAAAGTTATGACGTCATATTGATGACGTCGTATTTTGGTAAATAATTACAAGAATGGCCCCAACTTTGTGCTGGTATTATATCAAGTTTTTCACTCACCGCACAAATGAGAGCAAAAGTAGTGATGACGTCATCATTTATGATCTCATATTTTCGAAAATATTTCTTTTCGCAATTATTGCTGTAATTGATAAAGAAAAATTTTTACTCAAACTTAAGCAATGTTCTATCCAATTTATTTGATTTTATAAAATTTTGAAGTTGCAAGTGATAATGTCGCATTTAAATAAAACATTTTATAAGTTTTACAAGTTATAAATAGTCTGACCTCAATAATCTAATTTTTTATCGCAAAGGCAAGAAGCATGACCGTCAGTCCATTGAGAAATCAACATCTTCCTTCTTTTCAATACAGTTATCGAAATTATCTAATTCAATTAACCCTTCCTGCTCGCGCTCTTGTTTTACGCTATCTACGATGTCTACCAAAGCGCTTTGAAGAATGGGTCTTACTTGCCAAATCGGTTCCAAAAGGCTATTTTGGTTTTTGAGCCAACCTTGCTTGCCGTCAAAAGGATTTGGTACTTTCAAGAATGGTTCATCAGGTTGTTTTTAAAAGGCAAGGCGATGATTTTTTAAAAGGCATGGCTTATGTTTGAGAAAGCAAATCACTAAAGCACGGTGGAAGTCTAGCCGAATTGATGTTAGAATTCGATGTAAGAGTTAAATCGTCTCCGACCTTTTTTTTTGTCATTTTGCTTCGCAAAAACTTAGTGATTGAGTTTCATTGCCTCCATATATTTAAGCAAGTAAATAATTCCAGATCTTTAAATAATTAATTAGTCCTAAACTTCCCACTCATCGCCAAGTTTTCTGAAAAACAATATTTTTTATGTTAAGGAATTTGTCTAAATATCTACTCGTTTTAACTCTTATTCTACTAGTCTTGGCATATGGCAACAGGATTTAAAAAACTAAAAAATATTTTTCGAGCTTGTTTCTTGAATTTCAAAAACTTTTAGGTACTCTACCTTTATTGTAGTTAAATGTCTATTTACAGTATAAAATAATTAACTATAGCTTTAAATAAAACCGGGTTCATCTTTTATTGATTGGGTAGCCTTGAAAAAGGCTGTTTTAAGGTTTAAACGCTTTCGTCAGCTCTCTTCAGAAACCACCGCTAGAAAAAGATAGAATGAAAAAAAAAACAATGCGGATTCATTTATAAAAGCAGAGAAAATCGTTGATTGGTCAAATAATCATCGCTGATTGGTTGATTTGTGTCGTTTCGTTTGCGTACAGAAGTAGCGCTCGTGTGTTGAGAAGAAAAACAAACTTTCATCAAGATAGATGCTGATTGGATCAAATCGTTGTGTTTCGTTTGCGTAAGAAAAATAGATGACCTTGTGATGAATCTAAAATAAAACCTAGAACAGAATTTGGTTTGTTAAATTGTTAAGTTTCGTATGCGTTCGAATTATCAATGAATTAATTGAAGGGAATAAACAAATTCCTTTTGCCTGCACAATTCTGGTTTTAGAATCCGAATGAGTGTTGCTTCCAGTGTAGATAGGTGAAATTGCGTTCTTGCTTTAGCCAGAATAGAAAACTGGTTGGTGTTGAAGTTGTTGGCACAGGTTTTGTTTTGCAGAAGATGTTGTCCAATGGCCGAATCACAGTTAATTTCTGTTGAAGTCTTTGAAAGATTGTATCACCAAACGTGTCTCGCCTAGTTTTATAACCAAACGCATTGCCAAATCTCAAGCGAGACACAGTCCATCGATTGAACGTGCTTTTCTAAACGATGAAATTGGCAAAAATCTAACTAAATTGAATCAACTTTACCGTATTTTCTCAGAAAATTGGTCTTCAGCTCGCAAATTTCTTTCATTTTTTGATTGGTTTCGATTCTGTCGTTATCTATCCGAAATTGATCAACGAAAACGTGAACAAGTGGAAGCAAAACATTTTCGCAATCTAAATTGGCTTCTCAAACAACGATTTGGCTCTTTTATGACTGATTCTGGCAAGAACATTTGCAACTTATCCAGTTACCAACTATCTGATACTGAGAGATTTGTATTGAGTCATGGATTGGAATTTTGTCTACCTCCAACTAATATCAGACGTGAAGAAGTATTCGCTGAGTTTGAAGTTTTATTCGGACAACTCCTTCACCATACGCCCAAATCCAAAGATAATTTAAATGCTCTAAAAGCCAAGCTCAGCGATCTTGCCCATTCATTTTGTGGAACACCAATTGACTTAAGTGATTTTTCTATGCATCGTGAATGCTTTCAAGCAATCAAATCTCTCCGTACCAATAGTGACATCATAATTACCAAACCCGACAAAGGAAGTGGTGTGGTTATTTTGGACAAATCAGATTACGTTTTTAAAATGGGCAAAATTCTCGATGATAACAAGAAGTTTCAACGTATTGGTCCCTGTAACGCAAACGACAACACAGCAAAAATTGAAAGCAAACTCCAAAGACGATTACTACAACTATACAACAACAATGAATTACCGGAATCCGTCTACAAGGCTATTCGTCCCACTGGCGCGCAAAGACTGAGGCTCTATGGACTACCAAAAACTCACAAACCGAACTCTCCTCTTCGACCTATTTTATCCAAGATTAACTCTGCTCAACACGAACTGGCTAAATTTCTTGCTGCATTACTCCAACCGGTTCTTAACTTTTATTCTAATTACTGTATTTTAGATTCTTTTACTTTTGCTGAAGAAATTCAAAAACTTCCCATTTCAACTGAAAATTCTTATTTATGTTCTTTTGATATTTCAAGTCTCTTCACTATTGTTCCTTTGACCGAAACTATTCAAATTTGTGCCAATAAATTATATGAAAATGAGCAAAATTCTCCCCCCTTTTCTAAAGATATTTTTATTGAATTAATGAACACGGCTACCAGCTCAGTGGAATTTAGCTTCAATAGCATTATGCACAAACAGATAGATGGAATTTCTATGTTAAGCTCTCTGGGACCTGCACTTGCCAATATCTTTGTTGGATTTTATGAACAGCAACTCTTCCAAACCACAAACAAGCCTACGGTTTATTACCGATATGTCGATGATACTTTTGACCTTTTCAAATTGGAATCAGACTGCGATAAATTTCTCTCCAGTTTAAACTCTTTACATCCAGCATTACACTTCACGTTTGAAAAAGAAGCGAATCAATCTTTGCCATTTCTAGATGTTTTTATTGAAAAGAGTGGTAACAATTTTTTAACTTCTATTTACAGGAAACCAACTTTCACCGGACAATATTTACGCTGGGATTCTTTTGGACCGACGAAACGGAAAACTAATTTAATTGGCACTCTCGTACATCGAGCTTTAAAAATCTGTTCTAAATCAAAACTTCAACAAGAGCTTGATCAAATTCGTGCTATTCTGCTCAATAATGGTTATCCTGAATACATAATCAACACCAGCATTTCAAAGAAAATCTCTAAATTTAATTCAGCAAAGAAAGAAGGACCTAAAAATGCCCCGTCTACCTTCGGCTGCCATGGATTGGCAAAGTGTCTCAAAAATTTGAAAAGCTTTCCAAATCAGCCGTTAATCAATGTTGTGGAGCAGTAGATCCACGCGTCATTTTTTCTACTAAGAAGATTCTTCCTGCTGTCCATAAGGATGTCCTGCCCACCACACAACAAAGTATGATCGTGTATCAATACGTGTGCCACTGTGATTGTCGGTACGTGGGCCGTACAACCCAAAGACTGCAGGATAGAATCAATCAACATATCCCTAAAAGTATTAGAACCGGACACCAACAACAGAAATTCCAACCACATCGAAATTGCAAAAAGACTTCAACAGAAATTAACTGTGATTCGGCCATTGGACAACATCTTCTGCAAAACAAAACCTGTGCCAACAACTTCAACACCAACCAGTTTTCTATTCTGGCTAAAGCAAGAACGCAATTTCACCTATCTACACTGGAAGCAACACTCATTCGGATTCTAAAACCAGAATTGTGCAGGCAAAAGGAATTTGTTTATTCCCTTCAATTAATTCATTGATAATTCGAACGCATACGAAACTTAACAATTTAACAAACCAAATTCTGTTCTAGGTTTTATTTTAGATTCATCACAAGGTCATCTATTTTTCTTACGCAAACGAAACACAACGATTTGATCCAATCAGCATCTATCTTGATGAAAGTTTGTTTTTCTTCTCAACACACGAGCGCTACTTCTGTACGCAAACGAAACGACACAAATCAACCAATCAGCGATGATTATTTGACCAATCAGCGATTTTCTCTGCTTTTATAAATGAATCCGCATTGTTTTTTTTTCATTCTATCTTTTTCTAGCGGTGGTTTCTGAAGAGAGCTGACGAAAGCGTTTAAACCTTAAAACAGCCTTTTTCAAGGCTACCCAATCAATAAAAGATGAACCCGGTTTTATTTAAAGCTATAGTTAAATTCTGTACCACCAATCAATTATTTACGTATAAAATAATTGTTCGAGTCGTTTGAAGTTTTGTCTCCAGCACAAAAAAGTTTGAAGAAATAATTTAAAAAATGGCTTGATCATTTAAATTGTTTTTTGTATGTATATTTTTCTTCCGAAAATCATTCTTTGTGGTTTGTTTTATTGTGCATATAACGCGATATTATGACATGTGCTGGCCAGAAACACATATCATAGGATAAAATAGAATGGGGAGGAATAAATTAGAGCATGTCCATATCCAGAGCTGGGCAAGTCCGCAAGTTAGTCCGCAAGTCCGCAAATCCGCAATTGCGGACTAACGAAAAAAGTTGCGGACATGCGGACTTGCGGACTTTAGCAGTTTAAATTGCGGACTTGCGGTTGCGGACTATTTTAATTTTAGTCCGCAATTCCGCAAGTTTCATACAAATATTGAAATTTTTTACTATTTTCACAAAATATTCATGTTTTTACCCAGTCAAACAAGAGAAATCAATTTAATTTTTTCGCGTTATAGTTTGGCAAAAATATCAAGTTATTCGAGTTCAGGCTGACATAAATACTAGGTCTGCTTTTTGACTTAATCGCTTTCTTTTTATTGACATGCTGTTTGGTAACGTGAGAAACGAATACATACTGTCTTCTCATCTTTTATGCAAATAGTTGGTTGATTTTTTAGAACATTTTAGAACCCCCTTTTGTGATTGTTTTAAGAATCTTCTAGAACTGTCATTGTGGTAATTTTAACTGTATTGTCTTTAGACCTTTAATCTCATAATCTTTAAGTCTCCAACTAGTGCTCAAATTAGATAGTCTTCGACAGTACGAGTGATGTGGTGCCTCAAATTTTCGTAGTTTAGTGTATCAAGTTAGATGTGTAGTAAGTTGGTTGCTGATGTTTCTATTTTGATAGTGAGACCTCGAAGCAGTTTTTTAGTAATATAGTCTAGTAAAGTCTAGCATAGTGTTAGTATAATCAATAGCGTAAATTTTGGTCTAGTAAATTTTAGTTACTGATATTGATATTGATATTGATTTGCCTAGCTGATAATTGACTTCTTGTTTTGCCGTGCTCCTTTGGATGAATCAAATTTTTGGTGTTCTGTGAGGAATAACATTGTTGTATTTATATCCAAAGTGTGGTATGACTGCAGAAATATGAAGAATACGGCGCGCGGCGAGACAGGCTATTACAAGCTGGTCTAACCTGATTCAAATTGGAGTCAACGCTGTTTTCTCGAGTTCGGCAAAACAACAGACTTTTTTGGGGTTTAAGTTCGAATTTGCAACCCTGGTTCAAAGTATGGCTTTGTTGTTTTTTACCGTGAGTTTAGAAAATTTGCCACTGAGGTATCATTTTTTGTACTGGTAGCCAGTGCCGTCGCTACGGTGAGGCCAGGGGCGCCGTCCCCCCCTAACCACTGCTTGTGCCCCCCATTTTGGTTCATTCAGAATTCTTTTTTGGAGCATCGCGTAACGACAAGACAACTGGCAATAATGGAAAAGGAATAATAATTTTCAAACATGATTCTCGTTTGAAGTTGTCTTAACTGTTTGCAAAATTGCTGGCCACTAACTGCTTTACATAAATGTGACCCAAAAATCCGTCTTATTAACACGCCTTTACGGATGTGTCGCGGAATAGAGATGTACGCCAACAGAAGCGTTACCGGTATTTCGTAAAGGTGAATTTACACAGTATTCGTTTTTCGTACGTTTTCGTCCGTTTTTTTACGTTTTTGCTTCTCCTTGAAAAAGTATGCGCTTTTTCATCCGCATTTTTATAAGTCCATATACGCACTAAGTAGACTGTTACATATAGATAAAAATTTTGTTCAAAAATTTTGTGTATGAACGTTAAGAGCAATATTTCGAAATAGAGCTGTACCCCTTTACAAAAAAATTTTTTCGGAAAACTTTTGTCCAGTATGTGACTGTCTGGTTAGTGCGGATATGGACACATAAAAATGCGGATGAAAAACCGCATACTTTGTCAAGGAGAAGCAAAAACGTAAAAAAACGGACGAAAACGTACGAAAAACGGATACTGTGTAAATTCACCTTAAGTGATTATGACCTGAAACAATACGTGAAAACATTTTTTTAAAAGACCAGCTGTTTTTTTTTAGAGCACACTCAAGATTTATTTTAGCTCGCAGTCAGTGGCGCAATTAGGGGGAAGAGGCTAGAGGGTCATCAACCCTCTTTAACCAAGTCATTTAGAAAATATAACCAAAAAAAGAATAAGCGATTAAACATGTTTTGGACTTGACCTATGGGGGCTCAAGCGGCTAGACAATTTAAATCGTTCAATGACTTCTGAATTTTAGAAATTTACTGTAATTTTTGATATGGTTTTAAAACGTGCGAAATGAGATTCAAATGGCGTTAAAATTGCTATTTTTGCCGCAACATTGCAAAAATCACCTAGCAGCTGAGCCCCTTCTGTAACACGCTTGAGTAGCAACGGTTTGTTTAGCACGGCACCTAAATTAGACAAGTTTTGTGCAAAAAACATTTACTTTTGGTTCAAGTCCCCTCTCTCTTACTTAACAAAACCCTGATTGAGCTTCTGGTTGCATTCACTCCTGAAGACATATTTTTCAAGCGATTATACCGGCCGCATGCGAAACGAGCTAATAAACGCTGCCGGGCTTATATGTATCTTTTTCTAAAGATGAATACAAAACTGTAGCTTTAAAATATCAGTTTTTATGTGCAAAAGTTCAGTCCGTTTTCGGCTAGGGCCCTCTCACTTCGTTTGGTCTGGCGACGGCACTGCTGATAGCGTGTGCTTATCTCATTCCAAGAGTATTTATTGAAACTAGGGACTAAAAATTTAGTAATACGATTAGTGATATGAATGTTTTTTTTGCCTTCTACTGCCTAAAAAAAATTGTTTTCTTAGAAGATATTGTTGCAAGCGGAAATTCGGATTGTACTTTGCTTTTTGATGGCTTCTCATTGTAATTCAATGGCTTTTAATCACCAAATCCCTAGCTTAATTGTAGCATTTTTGAGGGTTCGCCGGAGGGTTGCGCATTATGCTTCCACGCAGTTTAGGCACCTACTGTATAAGCAGAAGCGCAACCAGGAGGTCTGGGGGCTAAAAACCCTTAGTCAAGTCACTTAAAAACTTTAACCAAAATTACAAGTGTTTGAATCTGTTTTGAGTTGGACCTGAAAGTAAGAGGGGCTGTGCTATTCAATTCTTAAGTTTGCAATCCGAAATAGCAGCTCAACAACAAGTCATGCTGCGGTACATTTACAACAATCAACGATTGTGAGTAATTTCTTTTATTGCGTGGAATGTATTCACCATCCGTTTGCTATCAGAGATGGAGTCGAGGACACAAGGCTCGAGGCCAAGGCCAAGGCCACAAAAAAACTTCGAGACCAAGGACAGAACTTCTCGAGGCCAAGGATCAAGGACACAGACGCAAGTGTTTTCCGAAAAAAAAAAGTTCTTCAAAAAATTCTTACAGGCGATCTCAAAAAAAACGTCTTTAAAAGTTTTTTTCAGGCGAAAAAGGTCTTAAAATTTTTTTTTCTGGCGTTCTCCACGTGAGGAAAACAAAAAAGGACTTCGCAAATTTTCCGCGAGGCTTCTTGCGTTTTTCAACAAAATTTTAACGGTTCAAGATGTAGTGCTCTCCTCGAGCCGAGAACAGGGCAATTTTCGAGGCCAAGGACTTCAAAATGTGTCCTCGAGGACGTCCTCGAGGCCAAGAACGTCCTCGAGGACTCCACCTCTGTTTGCTATACTTCTCACAAGTCACAACTTTTGACTTATTTTTGCCAATCAACTCTGAGCAGTTCACTTTCGTGGTTGAATGCAAAACTTTTTCACTCGGTTCATAAAAAGTTGCGGACTTGCGGTGCGGACTTCAAATATTACGAAGTTGTGGACTTGCGGTTGCGGACTTCAAGAATTACGAAGTTGCGGACTTGCGGTTGCGGACTTCAAGAATTACGAAGTTGCGCACTTGCGGTTGCGGATTCAAGAATCGCGAAAAGTCGTAGCGGACTTGCGGTTGCGGACTAAGCTTTTAAACGTCCAATTGCGGACTTGCGGTTGCGGATTAAGAAAATTGAAATTCGGTTGCGGATTTGCGGACTGCGGACTTAAAAAAAAACTTGCGGCGCCCAGCACTGTCCATATCCCAACACTAATAAGATGTGGATACTTCGTTATTTTTGTTAGTTATAGATTGTTGTCAGAGAATGTCATTTTTTACTAAATATTAAGTTTTTAAATTGTGTTATGGCATGTTTGATGAAGAAGCAGCGAAATTTACATCATCCAGGAATCACTACAAATTTCTTCTTTAAGCTGGAGATCTGAGGTTTGATATCCGGGCGGGCTAAATCTAACCTAAAGTTACATATAGGCCAGCTTTCCTTCAAATTTGCAAAAGTAGCTACGAATTTGCTTTGGTGCAGTAGATCTCTTAAACTTGGTCTACGGTTCCGTGTAATAAGTTGAGTTTGGTATAATTGGTTGATAACCAATCAACCATAGAAGGATTCGAACCCATAATTTTGTACATTTAGATTGCATATTCAAAGTAAATTGAAAGCTGGAAAACATACTAAACATAACATAATGGTTTTGAATAGCCTGCGGAAAAAGTTAAATGCAAAAAAATTCAGAAAAATATTAAACAATATTACACTTGTACCCAAGCTGTTTCTAAGACAGGCCCTCTCGAGACCTAGGGCAGGATAATCAAGGCCAAGGACTAAAGGCACAATTTTTCTAAGTCATGGTTGGCAAATTTTCCATTTTTAAACGCAAGAGTGTTTAAGATAACCGAAAAGTTTGACAACTTTTCGGTTATAATTTCCGTGGTCACACAAGGGGAACCCTTGTAGTAGGGATAGCCTATGGCTGTCCTTACTACAAGGGTTCAGCGAATTTTTCACTTGTTTTTTTTTTAGGTACCACAAGTGAAAAATTGTTTATTCCCTGGAAATCCTCTGCCGCTGTGCAAGCCCTTAAGGTTTGTCCAGTTCGGCCAAGAGTCTTGTCCAGCTGGGGAATAACTTTGTTAGAGAAGCTGAGGGCTGTCGATGAGAGCTAAAAGCTCGAAACAGCGCTGTCCGGCTCTGTGCATAGTGTTAAAGATATTGCATTTCGTTAAGTTTTTGATGATAATTAGAAATAGAGAAAATAACAGTGAATGCATAAAGATTCGTCTCGAGAAACTGCTTCACTAAGAATAAAAGACCCAAAGCTGTCGTAAACATTGTATTTTACAAAATAAAGTGTTTATAATATTTTATAAAATAAAAATATTGTGTAAGATGTTTAGGAAAGCTTTGGCTCTTTCATTCGGTGTTAAAATAATGAATGTCATTTCGAAGTTTTACACGTTAGCAGATGATGTTGCTTATGTACCGTAGCGGTATATCGTGGCAATGAAACAAGGTCATAACCCGTAAATGAAATAGCTATAATATAAATGTAGAAATGGTTCATATTAATGCCTTAATTTCATCAGTTAGGGCCCCGGTTAGGGTGTTGCAGTCGCCCCATGAATTTGAAAACTTTATCGTGGCAACTTCTACTTTAGCTCAAGTTGGAGGCTTTGCACAAAAACCCTTTCGGTCAAGTTTCGTAAAAATTGGTCAATGTTTAGGGGTGGCACAGTGATGTCAAAATTTTGGCAATTTCAAAAAAAAATGTTTTTTTTATTTTGAATGTTTTTGGACGATAAGTGGAACCTGAGATCACTTTTGATCATTTCTACTGTTTTTGGGAGTTGATGTTTAGTACACAGCCAACAAGCGAACTTCTTAATCAAAGTTATCAAAAGCTGCGTTTTAGACCTACTGCCACAAGCATAATTAATACCAAATTATAACATATTTTTCTAGTTTATTAATTAATTTCATATCTGGCTCTAATTTTAAACTGAAAAGTGCTCATTACTATTATTTACCCAATGTCGGTCGTTTTTTTTTTATTCAAGACAGCTGTGTTTACAAAAAGCATTTTATTGATAAGCTGTCTTAATTTTAGTTTCTTTTCTTTGAGAGCCAAAGTTTTTTTTTTATTCTCAATTCTGATTTTTGAATCGGACATCATGCTGTGCAAAAATGTTTTTTCTTCTTCATTTTTCAATCATCTTAAGGCGTTGGTTTGATGACCAAGATTTCATTGTTGTGTTTAATTTTTTTTTCAATATTTAAGAAATCTTAGAAATACGGCAATGGAAATATGGAAAAAATTTTGCATGCTTTGTCGATCTCGAAAAAGTATATTATGATTGCCTTTCTAAGTTTGGAGGGTTCTGCAGGAGAATGGCGTTGATGGTCAGTTGTTACATGAAATTAAGGCATTCTATGGTGCCGACTGGAGTTTCGCAGTTGAGTAAATGGCAAGCAATCAAAGTTTTCAATATAGGCGTTGAACTCCGGCAAGGGTGCATTTTGCTTTTCCTCTTCTTCATTATTTACATGAATTGCATCGACAAATGCAACCAATTTGATGAGTTTGCCACGATGGGAAATTGAAAAATCAGTTGCCTACTTTGTGCTGATGATTTGATTCTGCTTCTACAGAATCTGGCCTTAAATAGGCACATTAAATTACAGAACCGCACATTAAATAGGTTTGCAGCTGCTATGACACTGCAGAAATAAAAATAAGCACGGTCAAAGCTGATGTTACGTACTTCATCTTTCAAGAAACCTTGATCAGTGTTTGTTACTTACAAGTGAATGGAGCGACACTGAAGCAGGTAGAGAAGTTCAAGTACCTTGGGGTTGCATTCACGAGTGACGGAAGGCAAGGCGAAGAACTGGATATTCGAAATGGCAAGGCAATTGCAATAAAGAGAGCTTTGCACTATTCAGTTGTTGTGAGACGAGAATTGTCAAAAAAAGCAAAGCTCTCAATTTTTCAAACAGTTTTTGTGCCTCGTCCGTTTGTCGCCTCTGCATGGTCGTGAAAATTTGGTAATGACTGAATGGGTGCAATCGCAAGACAGTGCAAGTGTCCAAATGAGGTTTATCAAAGAAACCAAAGGAGTTACATTACTGACAAGGTGCGCATCTTTTGATATTTGAAGATCTCTAGAGCTGCTACTTTTCCAAATTGAAAGATCTCAGCTATGATGGTTTGGCCATGTAAGCAGAATGCCTCAGGAAAACTCCCCAAACAAGCTTTACTTGCCAAAGCAAATGGGAAAAAAACAGTTTGACGGCCTAGAACTACTGTAGATGAATCAATATTACATTGAGGATCTTGGGTGGAATTGCTTGGGACTTCTACCAAGCAAAATGATGGGGGTGATTGAAGACCGTGAAGTGTGGTAACTTAATCTCGAGCTGCTGCCCTGGCAACCCTCATGTGAAAGAGAATATGAAGAGAGACAGAGAATTTTCCTTGAAGTTTTCAAAGTTTTTTGTTTTTGTACTGTTTGTTCTGTTAAAGTTGTATTTGTACTAATTTTTCATTTCATCTACCCGCTTCTTTACTTCCTCAATTATTTTTAATTGACAAATTGTAGGAATTCCAGTTTTGTGGTGGAAAAACACGTGCTTTTGATAGTATTGTCATCAGGTCTAGAAATAGTTCCTTGCAGCCAACTTCGAGAATTTGCAAACCTAGTAATATTATATTGCTAGCAGATTTATGACTGTTCATGCTTCATAGAGCTTGTACTAAGTAGATTGCACTAAAATCCGTATCTTACACAACAAAATATAGCAAGTATGTTTTTTTGGAAGCTGCTGCTGTAACTATAGTTAAGTTTAGACAGCAGTTTATTAGATTTCAATAACTATAAGGCCTAAAGCATAGTCTGCACCGTCATTCTTTAAAAGAGTAACATAGTAGACTATGTTTCACTCTGTTTTACACAGCCAGCCAAAATAGATACAGTAGGTTGTAGAGGTTCTGTGGTAGTTTCCCAGGACAGAAACGTGATCAATTTTGGCCACTATTAATTCTGAAAGAAACAAACAAAAAACATACATGTAAACAGTTTTAGAAGTTGTAGTGAAGTTTTTTTGAATGGATAAGACCAAAAGTAAATAATCCATTTTGTGATGACTTATTAGTAACAATGATTTCACATAGCACCACCTAGCGGCACAAAATCAAACAAATATCATATTCTGGGTAAAAACGATCTCTGAGCGACCCCAAACCTCAATTTTTTCTCTAACTTCGTATTCTTGATTTTCTTTGGCAACCTCTTATTTTGAAGAAGGTAGAAAAAAATTCGAAGAAGTCGGAGCAACTGCAACACCCGAGCCCCGGTGCAAACGTCCACTAATTATAGATCCCCACTTTTTAGTAGCTTCCTAAACGCAAACCATATTGCTTAGTTGAACATTTTCTTTTCACGGAAGTTTTTAAACATTTTACCTGAAAAGTAGTTTTGCAAATGCAGTAAATTTATGTTTTAACATGAGTTGAGGTTCTGTATCGGATATATTTGTAAGCTCAAGGTTTTGATATTAGAAAAAAGGGGCTTTGGAGCGAAGTTAAAGTACCCGTGCCCCAAATTGAATAACATTAGTCATTTTTTTTTTTTTTCGGAGCAAACAGCAATTCTTGTGACTTTAGAAAAGATTACACACATAGATTTTCAAAGCAATTTTGGAAAGAAAATGCCATAAATACTAATTTGGAAAAACTTGTTCTCCCACAATTTCCCTACTCTAATTTTAAGCCAGCCTTTTCCTTACATTTCATTGTATGTGATGTTTTTCTCATATTTAATGTCTATCAGCAAATGATCGCGAACATTTTGGTCGTCAAAAACACACTTTGTTAAATTTAACACAAGGTATTTAATTTCAAAAATAACTTGAGGATCCCAGCAGGGTCGCATCAAAAAGAAAGGCATTGGAGACATTTTCCCTGGGTCTCCCTTCAAAGGATCCACAATTTTCGAAACGGAAAAATACTAATCCATTAATTTATTCTAAAAATGCCGAAAAGTTTTTGAAGGAGATTTGCCTCTTCATTTTAAAATGACGTGGTGTAACAAAATTTATTAAGTGCAGCGCGCATCTCTCCAGGTATTCAAAGAATTATTATACTGCAGTTATAATTAACTTCACACTAAATTTCTTAATAATTCTTCATGCAACATTTTTTATGATCCAATATTTTGTTGTTTGGGATTCCTAGCGACAATTTTCAACACACAAATTGATAAGTGTATGTGGTTTAGCCCTCAAATTACTTGCCAGTGATTATAATTTTTCTTTCTTTTCTCAAAACAAGTTCTTCGCGCTCGCGTGTTTTCAAAGCAAGTCGTCGTTCTCAAGATTTTTCCAACATATTTACTGTACTTTAATATCAATATGCCATCTTTGGTAATACTGTATTACCGTACATTTCATTATCACACACATACTTTCTCCTAAATTCAAACGCAAAAAAAGCTCAGTCATGTTTTAGAACTAGCACCTCAAAATTACCTCCCGGATTCTTGTTATGGCTCTGCATGGCTTTAGTGCTTTACAGTTTGTACCGCCTGCATCAGTAGTATAAGCAGAACTAAGAACAACTTTGTACAAGGCTTTTTGCCCCTCATTCTCCAGTTAGAGCTTTCACACAATGCCATTTAAAATAAGTTTTAGTATGACTTGGCATAGCTGGCTATCACTTGTATTATTTTTAAATAAAAAAAAAGAAACAAATTTGACAGACCAAAAGTTTATGTTGTCTTTTGCTTGGTTATTTTCGTTTTTAACCAATCAAAAAATAATGCTGTCCTCGAGCAGAGGAAAGAACGTTTTTGAGGACTTGTTGGGTTCGAGACCAAGGCTAAGGAGGAACGTCCTCGAGGCCTAAAACGTCCTGGAGGACTCCATCTCCGGTAGATAGCGTAGAACAAGAATCCGAGCAGGAAGTGTTCATTGAATTAGATGATTTCGATGATTGTATTGAGAAGAAGGAGGATGTTGATTTCTCAACGGACTGATGGTCAAGATATTTTTTGTGTGATGTTTTTCTCATATTTAATGTCTGTTTAATTAAATTAAATTATTGAGGTTAATAAATTTTTTTAATGTGACATCATCACTTGCAACATCAAAATTTTACAAAATTAAATAAATTATATAGTAAGTTGCTTAAATTTGAGTTAAATTTTCCTTTATCACTTACAGCAATAATTGCAAAAAGAAATATTTTCGAAAATATGACGTTAAAAATGATGAGGGCATCACTTTTTTCTTTCATTTACGCGGTCGTGACAAACTTGTCAACATTTTATCTATAACACCAGCACAAACATAGGGCCGATTTTGTGATTAATTACTAAATATGACGTCATCAATATGACATCATAACTTTTTCATCTTCACAATACTTTAAAAGTTTTTAATTTTGAAAAAGATGTGAATTGTGGAAGCAAATATTATTTTTGAAATCAACTCAGTCTTGGATGATAAGCAAAGCGTTGAAATTCGATAGATATTGCAAAATGGGTGTCGTAGTTTTAGTGTAATTTATTGCAAGAAAATCTCAATCAAAGTAAACCAAATTCATACAGTATCTTTTAATATGCATGTACTTTCTTCAATAGTAATATCAAGGCTTTATATCGAATACAAAAAAAGTTATAGAAGTTGACACTCACTCAAAAGGATAATTTTTTTACAATTTAAAAACGTTTTGGTTCCTGCATTGTGACGTCATAATTTTATTACGGTACGTCATAAATGCATTTGAAGGATATCCATGTCCCACTTGTTGAGTGACTCAAGTCTGAAAATTCAGGTCCAACCATAAGAGAAATGAGAATGAATAAAGTAAAAGTCAACAAAGCTAAAAAATTTAGCCAGCTTTTGCGCAAATGACGTCATTATGACGAAAATGGTTGGAAAAGTGGGGTGGGAACAACCTTAGCCGCAAACTTCAGGCTATACTGAACATCGATATATAGGTAAAAAAAATCTTTCCGTAGCCCGTAAATGCGTTTTTTGACTAGACTAATACGTTTAGCGTATCCTTTGTTTATCGCAACCAAAATTTCGGTACTCCTGAAGTAGCAACTTAAGTAAAGCATACGACATATGCGTACGATATTATGCCCAGTGTAGGGGGGAGTCTTAACGGTGTGTGATCGCTTCGAACGCAAAGAAAAATTTGAAATTATCCTGAATACCTTTGCACAAAAAATATATTTACGTTTGAATACAATTTTGTTGCGGCTTTCATCCTGAAATAGCGAGTTAGTTTGCTTTTTTTTGTAAAAGTGTAGCTTTAGTAAGGTTTCAGCAGTTTTTTTACACATGGGAGACTTTTTTCACTTAAAGGTCTTCTGTATCTTTTCAGTGTCAAGCTTTATTCTACTCAGAAGTTTATGATCAGGTATGATACAGGCCTATCCATTACTTAATATAAATTCATTAATACATCAAATAGACATAGTTAAATATGTTTCTGTCTGCAATATTGTAGGTTAAACAAATAGAAAAATCTCAATTGCTTAGTAGATATTCTACCATACCAAATTACAGTGCCAAACCAACATCTTAAGTGATTAACAACAGTTTATTGTTAAAACTTTCACCATCATCACTATAAATTCGAAATGGGTACAACCCTATTGTCTAATGTCTATTTACTTACTTATCATTTATTTACTTAGGACATTCTGCTTTGTATCGGTACCAGCAGATGTATTTTTTACCTTAAAAACAACAACTCTAAATTTCAATCTTGAATAGACGGCTATTTGTATTTTTAATTCTTTGTCTTTCAAATATCTATTAAAAAAACTGTTTTAGCTTAAACTAAAAGTAAAGAATTTGGGAATCTATGTAGTTGGGGGGTTTCCCGGGGAGGAGAGTTTCCTCTAAACCATGTCAAAATATTTATTTTTTGAAGACCTACTGATATGAAAAACAATTAGCTCTCTAATAAGTGATTTAAAAAAGTTGATTCAGTAGTGGTTTTTTCGAGGGAGTGGCACTCTTAAACTATGTCAAAATATTTTTTCCTAATTGTTTATTAATATTAAAAACAGTTTGCTTCCTAGCTTTAGCCATTCAAAAAATTTATTTTGGGGGGCTTATTAAGGGGGAGAGTTCCTAAAGAAGTAGCCCCAAATTATGTCAAAACATTTTATTTCAAAATATCACGTGAGAGCAGAAGATTATCTTCTTAACTTGAGCCGTTCGAAACATTGATTTTGGGGGAAGCCATCTGAGAAGGTTATGGGGGGGAAGGAAATAGCACCCCAAATTATGTCAAAGTATTCCATATCTTTCAAATATTAACTGAGAGCAAAAAAAATTACCACTCTAGCTTAAGCTGTTTAAAATTGGTGATTTTTTTTGGGTCCATTTGGGGGTCCCTGAGGGAATGGTACCCCCAAATTATGTCAAAATATTTGTCTGTTAAATATCTACTGATATCAAAAAACTGGCACCCTAGGTTAAGTCGTTCAAAAAATTAATTTTAAGGGGTCCATTTGGGGGACACTCCAGGGGAGGTGGTAACCCCAATTATGTCAACATATTTGTGTGGTAAATATCTACTGAAAACTGATGCCTAGCTTAAGCCCAGGGTTCGAAATTAACGCTTGCCCACTTGCCCAAGACAAGCTGAAATCGCCTCGGGCAAGTTATTATTCGGATTAACTTGCCCGACGGGCAAGCTAACAAAATACAGCGTATCAAACAACGTTATACAAGATTTTTTGAAGGCGCAATTTGGCTCCGTTTTTGTTGCAATAAAATAAAATGAAGTAGAGAAAGCTGTAAGTTGCTTGGTTTATTTTAATAGTTAGTAATCATCTCAATAAACTCTATGTTTAATCGTACGTACATCATTAATCGCAATTAACACTTCTTTAATCGCACGCAGATTTTTCGATACTCATATGCGTTTAGCAACTTTTTGGCACAAAATGCAGTGGCGTCGCTAGGGGGGGGGGAGGGCGGCCCGCCCCGGGTGTTACCATTTTGGGGTGACACCATTTTGTAATACCAGTCAAACGGAAAAGAAAACAACAATATGTTTAATATCATTGGAAATGCTTATCACTCTAAAATTAACTAAAAAATGATTAAAGCCCCTTTTGAAAAAATTATTTAGAGGGGCGAGCGCTAATTTGTAGAAATATAACTCACAAAATAGTAAAAACCTTTAAAAATTGCCAAATAAGCAATTACATTTGATCGCTTGTTGAAACATGCTGAATGTAGGTTTCATGAAAAAATACAGTATATAAGCTCAGGAATATGAAAGGGGGTGACTATTCAGTATTAAATATCGTTCCATTAGTTCCAGTAGCGTACCGTGGGTTTTAGAAAGGGGGGGGGGGGGCAGAAAATTCAGAAAACTTGAGAATAATGAAGACCAGAATGAAAATTTTCCAGCCAAAAACCAAGTCCTTTTTCCTGCCCAAAATTGGTGAAGACCAAAAAAAAGAAAAAGAAAATGGTCTTCACTTAAATTTAGTCCGGTTTTTGGCCCAAAATTAGATGAAGGCCAAAAAAAAGGTCTTCGCCCACCGTTTCTGTGCTCAAACTCTCTGCCCAAGTTACAAAGGGGGGGGGGCATGCCGGAAATTTGTATACTATTCTATGCTAATTATACTATCCTGGCGAACCAAAGGGAGGGCCATGGCCCAATGGCCCCCCTAAATACGACCCTGATTAGCTCCCCTCCCCAATCATATTTCTCTTTTAAATATAGACGATATGGATTACTCCTTGTGAGTTTTATTGAACCTGTAGCGTTGCTAGGCGGGAATACAGCCATTCCCTCGCCCCCATTGGTCAGCCGGCCAAAATGCAGAATAAAGAAAATACCACGTTTTTAGCTTCTGAGACCATCTTTTTTGCATTGGAATAGACTCAAAAAATGATTTTAAGCTTGTTTTGAAACATTTATTTACGAGGAAGAGCTAATTTATCAAAAACAAAACTCATAAAACAGAAAAAAACTTTGAAAATGGCCAAAAATTGTCTGTTGATTTGATCGCTTATCGAAAAATCCTGTTGTGTCTATTTATCCTTGAACATAGGTTTTATTAAAAACTGAAATATAAGATGAGAAATAGGGGAGAGGAGCTATTCAGTATAAGTCAATTACCAATAACTTCTTTCAAACTTCCTTCCATTAGCCCCCTAACCATATTTGTTTCTATAAAATATAGACGAAAAAAAGTACTCCTTTAGAATTTTAATGAACTCTAGTATAGGATTTCATGATTTATCAGCTTGTAAATAAGAGAACTGAAATTCTGGCAATAGCTACCACCCACATAGCTCATTTTTGCAACTAGTATTATCATATTCAAATAGAATAATGAAATTTATTTTTAAAGTAAAGATTGTTATTAATTAGTATTATCATGTTTTTACACTTCTAATTTGTATGCCACGTTTCAATAGCATTAAGTTTTATCAAAATAGGCCTAAAATTAAGTTAGTTTTTGTCAAAAATAGACGAAATTTTCGAGCGCTGGGGGCTCTGCCCCCAGACTCCCGAACCCCCCCCCCTATTGCAGATTTCTTTCTACGCGCCTGAGTTTAATCATGTTTTTGCACAGTTAATTTTTATGCCTCCAGAGTTTTTCCTGAAACCAGATTTTAAAAGCATTAACTTTTATCAAAATAAGGCAAAAATTAAGTTATTTTTGCAAAAAAATAAATTTTTTTGAGCGCTGGGGCTCCGCACCCAGCCCCCAATGGTACCCGGCGGATAGGGCGGAGCTTCCTGACCCCCGAAAGAGTCGCTCCCAACTGCAGATTTCTGGTTACTCGCCAGATATTAAACGTGTGATGTGATATTAAACGCGCATACTTCCAAGTTGTAGAATCTTACAATGAGAAGTTATTGAGCTAGCCAAATAACAACCGCTATTTACAGTAATGAAGTAGCACCGCCATCTTTAAAATATAACCTTTTGCGGCCTACTATACATTAATATACTTTACCTACTATACATTCTTTAAAATATAACCTAAGAAGGGTGACACCACGAAACTCCGCCCCGGGTGTCACCATCCTTAGCGACGCCACTGACAAAATGCAACGTTTTTTTTTTTTTTTTTCTAAGAAAAATTTTCCACACTAGGCGGGGAATAAATGCTGTTTCAGACAGATTCACACCTTGCGCTGCATGAAAATGTCGAGAAATTTGCAATTTTTTTTTTTGCTATGATTATTTTGAAGATTGCTTTAGCTCTTAATAACTTTTGCAAAAAAATTTCGGCTTTTTAGCTGGTGTAGTTTCCAAAATATTCGCAATTGAAAAAGCGTTTGCAACAAAACCACGACGTTAATCAATATCATGGTAACGTAATAATTGAAACAATTGCAATCACAAAATCAATTTTTGTGTAGTACAGAATTGGAAAAAGTTACTTATTACGTCACAGAAACGTAAAATCGCGCACAAAACTTGATTCTGAAACGCGTATTATGCAAATTTAGTGCTTTTTTGCCAAGAAGTACAATGTACGATTTTTTTATGAAGTTAAACAACCTCAAAACTTATTGTATCTATTTTTTTTTCGGGCAAGTTGAAGGTTCCTCGGACAAGCAAACAATTGATATCACTTGCCCGTCGGGCAAGTTGTTAAAAAAGTTAGTTTCGACCCCTGCTTAAGCCGTTCAAAAACTTAATTTTTTGACGCTCATTTTGGGGACGTTCCAGGAGGAGTGATCACAAAAAATTTCGGGAGACGAAATCGCGTTTGCAGCTCAACAACTGTACACAAAAATAAGATTTCGATGTCTTGTGGTTTTGGAGAAGAAGAGCGTACAAGATTTAAGAAGAAAAAAAAAGAAAAAAAGAGGAAAAGAAAGGAAAAAAAGGGAAAAAATGCCATGGCGGCCAATGGTGGGTTGGTTGGGACCAGGGCCTGCGAGAGGGGGGTTCAGGGGGTACATTGTACCCGGGCCCGGGTCTAGGGGGCCCGGAAGAGTTCAGGTTTCCGCGTTAAGTTTTGATATCGCACCATAACACCGTAATCAAACTTGCCTACAACAAAAATATCAGTCAGCCTATTCAGTACTGGTAATTGGTCGCTACCGTATGTTTGCTACACTGCCTTTAGGGCATCCAATAGTGGCCGATTTGATTAAAAAAAGAGGAAAATGTATCAAAAGCCATACACTTGCACCGAAATTAATGTTTTGTTACCACATTTCTCTGACTTGAGAGCCCTAATTCTATGGTATAACAATGTACGAGGGCCCACATTTTCAGAGATCCAAAAGCATTTCAACCTCAGAGAGCGGAGTCAGAGTTGACATACTATACTATTAATTTGACATTAAGTAACTCACTCTATCTGTATAAGTTTAATAGGTATTTGGGTTTGTGAAGTCTATGATTGCCGATGACTTCTTAAAACTTTTATCAGTAAAATATTTGGATTTGCAGTATTAAAGTCATTATATTGTATAATATTGTGTCAATGTCAGCATTCCCAACTTCACATACTTTCTTCCATGTATATCACGTTTTCTGCTTGTCAATTTAAGCAAGTTTAGTGCTGGGATGTTGATCAAAGGCTGTATTTTACCCTCAAGAAACATAAAAAGTGTTAAAGCTTCTGGGGCTTCGCCCCGGCCCCACTGGGGGAGCTCCCCGCGCTCCCGAAAACCCCCTAGCTGGATTTAAATCAATTTTATGTCTAGTTGTGTTTTTCATAGGTCGTAACTGTATGCGAATATCGTTATCCCCTTACTTCTAAATGAAGATCTACACCAATCGGACAAAAAATGATTTAACGGCATGGGTCCCGAAAAGGCTTGGGGGACCCAATAAGATTTGGGGGCCTGGTATCGACCTTTGTACCTCCTGGAAAATTTTCTCTCTGAGGCCATGCTTACAGGGCAAAAGGGTATTTGAAGTCATAGAACCATGTGAAATATTTTTTGCCGTACTTAGCTGTTTTTGAATGAGACCGCTTTTTGCGCCTAACTTTCGAGGCGGTTTTTGGGTCCTAATAACGAAGTCACGAGACTAATTGCCTCGAAATTTGGTACAAAAATATAATTCAATTATCTCAAACTGCTGTCAAAATTTCATGCATCTAGACCCAACCCTTCTCGAGTTATAAACAAAAATCTGAAACTTTGCACTCGTTGGTTGGAAAATGGCCGAGTAAAAACTAAAAACTCTCCCGGCAAGCGGCGGTTGTTCCAAGAAACGATTCTGGTTTCTACTTTATTTAACCTAAAAAAGACTGCGCATCTATGCAAAATCAATGCGGTTTCCAAATTAGTATAGTAGAACTAGAAGTAATAATACGGGTGTCCATTGTCTAGGGGGCATGTTTTCAGGTTAACTACTCACAAGGAATAAAGCATTTATATATCGTTAGTTAGTTTCAAACTACTTTTTTCTTCGTGCAAATTGGACAAAAAATAACAGTTTTATTACTGGGGCTTGTTTTCATTGATTTGGTTGAATAAACATAGAACTTTGTGGCATCACATGACTAAAGTCAATGGCTTCAGGTCAGCTTAGCCTTGTCCAAGTCACTTAAAAAATTCAAATCAAAATCTGCTTTCAGGCCACAACCTAGCCAAAACCTGACAAAGAGCTTTTTTGGCTTTCACCTAATGTCAGGCCAAAAACTAGTCAGCTTTCTGGCGAGAACCTTTTTTTGGGCTTCACCTAATATCTGCCGGCCAAAAACTACTTTTAGTAGTATCAAATTCTTAACAGAAGCCCTCCCCACCTTTTGCAAAATCCTTAATGCGCGCCTGACTAAATCAACTTAGCAAACTTGTTAAAGTATCAACAAAACATCATCAAACTGAAACAATTTCCTGACCTTAAAACAATTTTAGTAAAAATACTGTAAAATCAAGCCATGCAAAAGCTATATGAGAATTGAGAAATTAGCCTACTTTAGCATGCAACCATTAATAGCTGAACGGTTGCATTGCATAACCTCATTTTTTTCATTTGATAATTAACGTAAGTTTAAAAATCTCTAATGCTAAAGTAACGCAATGTATGCAAACCATGCACCAGTTTGACTCTTATTCTTGTTGAAAAGAATTATTGCAAATTTTGAAATAGAAGCGATTTAGTTTGCGTTAAAAACCACAGATCATGCAAAATAAAAAATTGCGAGCCTAAATACAGCCAAAGCACTCATTAATCGCTGTAAGCCAACATCTCCATAGTTAAAAGTTTAACTTTACAGGAAAAGAACGGTACCGAAAAACAGTAAAAAAAACAGTAAGAAGGCAGCATTAAAGGAGATGAAGCTTCCAGTCAATTCTTGTAAGATACACCAAATTAAAATCGAAATATTGTTTTTGAAATTTTTTGTTCTCCTTTCGGGCTGCGGTTGCAAAGATAGTCAACAAAAGAGATATCCCCTAAAGCAATTTTGTAAACCTTGAATCTGTTTCTAAGCTTGAACTTCCAGAAAGAAAAAAGACTAAATCTTCCGGTTACATCGCACGTAACCGATTCTAATTTGGCACAACCTCTCCTTTTTTTAAAAATGCAGACTGGGAGAACAAATTCACGGTTACCAAAAGGTTTTTCAGGGGGATATCTTTTTGTATTTGTTGAATATCTTTGCAACCGCAGCCTCAAAATGAAAGCAAAAAATTTCAAAACTTATAATTTGATTTAAGCTGTTGTAAACTACCAGAATTGGCTGGATGCTTCACCACCTTTAAGCTTTCTCGTAACTAGGATATGTGCCTCTATGCATTTTCCCATTTGAAACGCTCTTATGTTTCGGATTTTGTTTAAAAATGGTGGATTATGTTTCGCAAAAATGCCTTTTGTTTTGAAACAAAATTTACAAGCTCAAATGTACGTGACCGAGAGTTTGAGCCACTCATCACTTTTTGTTTTCGAAACAAAATTTGTTTTCTAAAACAAAAAAATTGTTTCCAAAACAGATTTTTGTTTCAAGTGGTTACGCCACTGGTTATGAGCATTTGTTGCCATTTTTTGTTTCGAAAACAAAATTTGATTTTTTTTCCACCAGGTGGCTCAATGAGTAAAAAAAAAGATATTTTTGTACCCTTGAGATCAGCAGTGTTTCCTATTGAAATAAATTTGCAACATAAACAAAAACAAAATTTTTGATTCGAAAACAAATTTTGTAACAAATATTTTGTTTCTGTAACAAAAGTTTTTGCAACACTTTGAAGCAAAATTTTGTTGTGGAACAATAAAAAACAAACGTTTTTTTTCTGAAACAAGTTTTGGAACAAAAATATCATATCTGTAACAAAAGCTACATCTGTAACAAAACATCTATCATCTATCATATCATATCTACATCTATCATATCTGTAACAAAACAAAATTTTGTTTTCGAAACAAAATTTTGCTTTTAAAACAAAGTTTGTAACATGCCCGAAACCAAAAAAAATATTTGTTCCACTGAAAAAATTGGTGTTTATCTATTGAAACAAAATTTTGTTTTCGCTACAAAATCTGTCACAAAAACTAAAACCAAATTTTTGCTTTCAAAGCAAATTTTGTAACAAAATCTTGTTTTTGTTGCAAAAGTAACATAACTTTGAAACAAAATTTTGTTTTCGAATCAAAATTTTTTTCACAAATTTTGTTTCTGCAGCATAAGTAACATAACCTTGAAACAAAATTTGGTTTTCGAATCAAAATTTTCAATGTATTAGAAACAAAAATTTTGTTTCAAAAATAAATTTTTAAACAAAATTTTGCTTTCTCATCAAAAGTTGTTACAAAACTTTGAAACAAAATTTTTAACATTCACAATATAAAAAATATTTGTTCAACTGAGAAAATTAGTGTTGATTTATTTAAACAATTTTTTTCACAAATTTTGTTTCTGTAGCATAAGTAACATAACCTTGAAACAAAATTTGATTTTCGAATCAAAATTTTCAATGCATTAGAAACAAAAATTTTGTTTCAAAAACAAATTTTTTTACAAAAATTTTGTTTCTGTAACAAAAATAATGTAACTTTGAAACAAAATTTTGCTTTCAAAACAAAACATGCAACATAAGTACTTAAAAGTTGTGTTTATTTTCAGAACCAATTTTTATGGAAAAACTTGTTCCAAAAAACTTATTTCTTTTATTTAGATAATCAGTGTTTACATGCTGAAGCAAAATCATGCTTTTGAAACAAAAAACAAAAATTTTGTTTCTAAAACAAATTATGTAACAAAACATTTATTTTTGTTACAAAAGTTGCGACAAAACTTTGAAATAAAATGTGTAGCATACTCAAAAACTCAAAAAATGTTTACTCCATTGAGATAATTAGAGCTTACCTATGGAAACAAAATTTTGCTTTCGTAACAAAATTTGTAACATAAACAAATCAAAGAACTTGTTTCTAAAACAAATTTTGAAACAAAATTTTGTTTTTGAAACAAAAGTGGCAAATTATTGAAACAAATTTTTTTGAAAACAAAATTTTTAACATACACAAAAACATAAAAATATTTGATCTATTGAAATAATCAGTGTTTTTTCATTGAAAAAAATGTTGTTTTCGAAAATTTCGAAACAAAATTTTGTTTTCAAAACAATTTTGTAACATATGCAAAAGAAAAGTTTTGATTTCGAAACAAATTTTGTATCAAAAATTTTGTTTCTAAAACAAAAGTAACAAAACTTTGAAACAAAATTTTGCTTTCAAAAAAAATTTGCAAAATAATTATATAAAATATTTCCTCCGTTGAAATAATTAGTGTTTACATGTTTGGTTCAAGATTTTTCAACAACATTTGTAACATTCAATTTCAATAAAATATCTACAATACTGTAATTTGATCTGATAAGTGAGTAATTTTTGTTTAAGTCAACATCCAGCAGAGTGGGTGTGCTCACTGCTCATACTATTACCAAATCCATCGCAGTTGTTGAAAGGCAACGTGTTTTGAAACGTCAAGTTGATGCACATTTGCCCTGTTTTTTCCAACTTGTGCTTGTTTACCTCAGAAATATGTCGACATCCAAAACTGCATAGCTTGATTGGTTCAGATGAGTATAGGGTCGAAATGCTTTTTAGTTTATATATGTACATAACGCAATTGACCAACACAATTCTTGACGTTAATTAGTTTTGGCATGACAGCTCTAACCATTCAAAGCAAAACGCTCCATTTCGGTGAAATGATGTTTGGGAAACTAACAAGTTAAGAACATATGTTATGTTTGACAAAAACAAGTATGCTTTATCGTATTCATGATGTACCTATGCACTATTTTATTTCATACTTTGCGACAACTGTTTTTGGTTTGATTAATTTTATTCTGTGCCAAACTTGTTAGGTTCAATCTACTGCAATTAAAGTAAACTTGTTGAGTGTAATTGATCAAAATATAAACATTTGGCAAAGCATTATAGCATTGTAACTGGACGAGTCTAACCAATTGTTCAAGTTTTTTTAATTGGTATTTGGTGAAATACAAAAGTATGACTCTAATTGTTTCGAAACAAGAATTTGATTTTGTTTCTGTTATGGAAAATTTCGTTATTGAAGCAAAAATTTTGTTTCTGTAAGAAAATTATATACGTGTAAATGCTTTTTTACTAATTTAACTTAATTATTTAATTTTAATTAGACCAATCTGCTTGTATTATTATCTACAGAGTTGTTTCAAACTTCAAACATACTAAGTCAAATTGGTAGCATTTCGATCAGGTGCGTAGCCAGGATTTGAAAAAGTGGGGGGGGGGCTTTTTTGAAAGAGTGAGACAACTGTAAGCAACCTTGACCCGAATTTCCATTGCTCTTGAATCAGATTCACACGGTTTATCCGAAATTGAGACGGATTTATCGGCCACAATCGGAAATTCAAACAGTTTTTCCGCCCAAAAACAGGTGATCTTCAAAAAAAAGGTCTTCACTGAAATTGAGACGGATTTTTCGGCCGAAATTGGAAATTCACACGGTTCTTCCGGCCGAATCACGGCAACTACTTCACAATTTGGAACCCAAATCCCTTCGGGGGTTGCTGTTTTCATTTTTTCAGCAAAAATCGGCCTCAAAAGCACCAAAAACGTGCGATTTTGCGTACTCTTCAGGGCAATGGGGGGCTCGAGCCCCCCTGGCTACGCTACTGATTTCGACATATTTTCAACTCAGACAAATTTGTTGAAATATTTTAAATATGTTGTTTTGGTCAGATATGTGTGTTCAATTCAATTAAGGGATTTGTCAATCTTGTGGTCGTGAGCATTTTTTTTTTAGAATGGTTGAATACTTTTCTACAAGAAGCATTATTTTTGATATATCATCTACATGTATTTGTCCAATTTGCTCTAATTGGGTTTGTAAAGTTCAAAATTTTAATTAACTGTTTACAACTATAAGATGTCCCAAATGAATGAGTCAAGTTTTGGCAAATAAGCTTTCTAACTGACCAGCATGTTTTTTATATTTATGTTATGTTGGCAAGGCAGCTGGGAAACATTTGACCCAGTTTTTTAAACAGTGTTTGTAAAATTTTATTCATTGATGCTTCTGGAAATGTGCATTTTTGTCCGATATGAAAGTAATTTTAGTTTAATCAATGTAAAACTACTTCTATGTGCTCACTACTCACATTTGAAACAAATCTATTGCATTTGTGTAAAGAAGATGCGTTTCAAAACGTCAACGTCATATATTTTAACCTGGTTTGCTCAAATTTGTTCTACTTCACATCAGAATTATGTTGACGTTCATAATTGCATTGCTTGGCTGATTTAGATCAGTTTAGGATCAACATGTTTCAAACTGTGCAAAATTGATCTACCGTACATAATTCTTCAAGTGAATGCTGTATTGACATGACAACAATGTAAACTCTAAGCTAACCGATCCATTTGAATGATGTGATGCTAGTGAAACTATCAAGTTGGGCAAAACAGCATCCGTTATGTTTGATAAACAATTACGTTTATCATTTTGTGATGTTCCATTATGCTTACTCAATACTTTTTGTCATACTTAGCCTCAGCTATTTTTAATTTATTTGAGAATCCACTGGAAATTTTAAAGTGCTTTATTTCCTTTTGTCAGACTTTTTAGTTTCAACTTTATTGTAGTAAGCTTGTTGACCATAACTGATGAAAATAAGCTCGTTTCGATAAATTTAAGTACAGAACCAGTCGAAATAATCGTTCAACTTAGCCTAAATTGTATTTGTTCAACTACTAAAATATGAAATTGAAGCTTAAATTCCGAAACAAAAAGTTTGTTTTTATAACAAGATACTGTGTTTTCGAAACAAAATTTTGTTTCTGTAACGAAAAATTTCTTTGTTGAAGGAAAAATTTTGTTTTACAAGAGGTTATTTACATTATTTCTGGGTAAGTGTTTTATTTGATTGATTAATGTTGACACTTTAATTTTAAGTACACCAATTTGCATGCATTTCTGTCTGCAGTGTTCTTTCAAACTACAAACACACTTAGCCAAACCGATGGTGTTCAGGCATATTTTCAACTGAGACAAACTTTTTGAAACAATCTACACATTCTTGTTGAAACAATACTGAAACTGTTGAATAAACAGCATCTGCTGTGTTTGATAAAAAATTACACTGCATTTTAATATATTTATAATGTTCTGATATGTTTACTCAATGCTTTTGTCATACTTTGCCTCGGCTGTTTTTGGATTAGTTAAGAATATACTGAGAGTTTCAAGGTGCATTGCTTGATTGTACCAGACTTGTTAGCTTCAACTTAATTGTAGTCAACTTGCTGGCAATAATTGGTCAAAATATAATCATTTCGATAAGCGTAATGGTTTTGTTACCAGACCACTCCAAACCATTTTTTACATTTGCCTAATTTGTACTTAATAGAGTACAGAAGTTAGACGTAAAATAATAAAATTTCGAAACAAAAATTTTGTTTTTGAAACAACGTAATATGCTTTTGAAACAAAATTTGGTTTTGTTACGGAAAATTTTGTTATTGAAACAAAATTTTTTTTACTTCAAGAAAATTATTTCTGTATGCTGTTTTTGTAACAGTCCTGGTGTGATAACTAAATTTTAGATAAACCAATCTGTTTGTATTTCTATCTCCAAAGTTCGTTTAAACTTCAAACACACTAAGTCAAATTGATGGTGTTTTGACTTATTTTTAACTCAGGCAAAGTTGCTAAATTTTTTCTAAGTATGTTGTCATGGCCAGAAATGTTTGTTCAATATAGGTATTTCTCAATATGTATCATGTGCGTATTGCACTTTTTTGATCAATTCTACACGTTTGGCCAAATTGCTCCAACTAATGTTTGTAAAGTTCAGAATTTTAATCATCTTTTTACAAATATAGGGTGTCCCAAAAGAATGATTCAAGTTTCGGCAAGCATTTTGCACAATTGACCAATATATTTTATGCATTTACTTGTATTGACATGCCAAGTAGGAAAAATTTGACCCAGTTTTTTCAAACAAAGTCTGTAAAATTTAATTTTGGCAAAATTTCTAAAAATATGTAAGTTTATCCAATAAGTGAGTAATTTTAATTTCAGGCAATATCAAATTAGTTGGATGTGCTCGAATTTACACCAAACACGCCGCACTTGTTTAAAGGCAACGTGTTTTAAAAAATCCGGTTGATCTATTTTGAGCTAATTTTCTTTAACTTTTACTTGTTCACGTCAAAAATATGTTGACGTCCATAAATACATTGCTTGACTGATTTATATGAGTATAGGGCCATCATGTTTCAAACCGAGCATAATTGACCAACATAATTCTCACTTTGGTGTTGTATTGGAATGGCAACTGTAACAACTCTAAACTATTTGCTCTATTTTGATGAAGCGATATTAGTGAAACTGTCAAGTAAACAGCATCTGCTATAATCACCTTGATATTGTGAACTGCAGACAGCGGCTCACTGTTCTGACCTTTCAGGTTTCATCAGTGCAGTTAGTGTAAGACCGAGGGCTGACAGAGGTTTTATGAAGCTTGGCAATGACTTATAAGACCGAGTGCTGCCAGAGGCTAAATAAAGCTTTGGCAATAATGGCAATGATTACAACGCAAAATAAATTGCATGCTAAATATAAGCGATCTAATAGCACCTTAGACCACAAGATTTATAAAGAATACAGAAACAAGCTTACTCGCACCAAAGAAAAAGCAAAAGCAATGTACGCAATGAGTTTAACAGACGCTTCTGCAATATAGGAATAGAAATGGCTAAGAAAGCCCCTGCCCTGACTTCAGATATTTTGGACTCATTCTGCGACAAATCATTTCAGAAATCAATATATTTTGAACTTGTAGGTGAAAATGAAGCAGAAGGGATGACATCAATATTTAACCAGAACAAAGAGCAAGACATAGATAATATTCCCATTAGATTAATCAAGTTAGCTAAAGCCATTTTAAGCCCATATTTAACAAGTATGATGAATAACTTTATTACAACTGAGCAATGTCCTGAAGTGTTAAAAATAGCACAAGTTACCCCTATTTACAAGAAAGGATCCAAAACAAAACTAAGTAACTACAGACCAATGTCGATTTTTATCCCCCTTTTAATAAAATTTTTGAAATAATAATCAAACAACGTCTGCTTAACTTTTGGAAGAAGCACAAAATTTTTGCTCAAACACAGTTTGGCTTTAGAGAAAACTTTTCTACTATTCTGGCGATCACCCTTTTTTGCGAACTTCTTCTAAGTGAACTAGATTTAAACATCCCCAAACGTTCTATATTGGTGGACTTGGCTAAAGTCTTTGATACTGTTAAACATGACCTTCTTTGATACAAACTAAATCAATATGGAATATGAAGGCTAGCAACTAACCTAATTAAATCATATTTGCAACATAGAAAACAAATAGTGCAAGTAGGAAACCATTCATCTTCTATTTCTGGTACTAACATAGGTGTACTGCAAGGTAATGTGCTTGGACCAATATTCTTTTTGATTTATATAAATGATTTAATATACACCTCCGATTTAAAAGTTGCTTTGTATGCAGAAGACAGTGTCATTTCTTTAGCTAATAAAAATATTAATTTCTTGGAAAAAGATTTAAATCAAAACTAGCAAAAGGTAGACAGATAGTTAAAAAACAACCAGCTATCAGTAAATGTTGTCAAAACAAAATTTCTTTTGTTTACTAAAAGTAATAACACCGTAGATGTATTTATTAAAGAATCTAAGATAGAGCCAACTAAAAGCATTAAGTATCTTGGAGTCTTGCGTGACGATAAACTGAAATGGCATGAACATATCGACTATGTCGCAAATAAGCTCTACGCGGCTAATGAGATGTTATGTAAACTCCGAAGGTATGTACCTCAAAATGCACTAATATCAATATACTATGGTCTTGCTTATTCTTATTTGCAGTATGCAATATTGTGTCGAGGAAATGCTTCTACTAAAGAGCTCAATATATTACAAGTCCGTCAAAACCGCCTGGTGAAAACAATTACTAACAGGTTTTGACTAAAATCTATACTGAAACCTTTATTCCAACAACTTAAGTTTCTCAAAATTGATTCAATCTATAAGATGGAAGTTACAAAATTTATGGGTAAAATGCATTACGACCAAATCCCCAAAATTTTTTTACCATCATTTAGAAATTTTTCATTACACATTTGTACACCACTCGCAATGCTGTATCTAACAAATTCTACATTTCAAAAACACTTCATGTTAAAACCGATCAATCGATTCGAGTTACTGGACCAAAAATACGGAATGCATTACCTCGAATAGTAATGGAAAAATCTAGTAATGTTCCGCTTTTTGAAAAGCTGATCAAATCGCACTTTTTATTAGAGCAAAATTAAAGTTGATTATACGTTCGTTGAGTTTTAGTTTCGCCTTTATGCATTTGCAAAGGATACCAGTTTTGTATGGTGCTGTGTACACACTAACTCTTTCATAGATCATTTCCTTCGCGTTGTTACATTTTTTACTCATAAAAACCTTTATCGTTTTGTTCTCTTTTTTTATGCGTAGGGGGAAAAAGTTTTTCATGCGCAGTGATCAAATTTATGTGAAAAAAATACTCTAAATGACAAACGAATAGTGCAGACTCGGCGACCTCCGGTCTTGGACCGGACCCATGGTCTTTCGTGCCTACTCAGGTGACTGATGCTTCTGTATAAAGTTATTTATTTTTGTGTAAATTGTGTGTGCTGTGTTGCGCGTCGTTTATCGTCACAATAAACTAATCTCTCTCAGAAAAAAAAATGAAGTATCTGTTAAGTTAGATAAAAAATTACATTTTATCATATTCACGATGCTCTGATATGCTTTCTCAATAATTTTTGTCATATCTTGCCACAGCTATTTTTGGTTTGTTTAAGAATATATTGGGACTTTTGAAGTGCATTGTTAGGTTATCCCAAGGTTTTTAGCTGCAACTTAGCTGTAGTAAGTCTGTTGACAATAATTGGTCAAAATTTAATCATTTGGATAAACATAATGGCATTGTGACAGAGCCAGTTCAAAAAGTTGTTCAATTTTGCTTAAATTGCAGTTGAAGAACTACCAAATTATGGAGTCAATGCGTGAAGTTGGACACAAAAATCTTATTTTTGAAACAAGATACAGGGTGTCCCATAATATGTGGAACCCATAAAAACTGTAATAACTTTTAAAATAAACATTATATTTAAAAAACAAACGTATTTTCTGAAAGGTTTTGAAATAACAATTAAAAATCTTAGTAATTAATATCAACAGCTCAGTTTGTTAGTATATTTAAGCACATGTTCCAAATGGCCATCATTTTGCTTCAGGCACTTGTTGATTCTTCGAGCTAAATTGTTTATCACTTTCACATAACCTGCTTTTTTGATTTTCCGAGTCTTGGAAGTGATGGCTTGCTTTAGTTCAGCTATTGATGTAGGGTGGTTATCATAAACGGTATCCTTGAAAAATCCCCAAAAATAGAAATCGGGTGGGTTCAGATCCAATGAGTGTGGAGCCCACTCAGGATCGCGGCGTCTGCTAATCAACCTCTCATGAAATCTTTCATCAAGCCATTGCACAGTGAAGTTTGCCGTATGAGGTGTTGCTCCGTCTTGCTGAAACCATTGAATTTCTTTATTGATGCCACCACGAGATCTGATTCTTGTGTAAAACTTCTTAAGAACTTCAATGTAGTGTTCCTTTGTAAAAATTCTTTCGAACTTTAATGTAGCGTAGGCGTTTGGATTTTGTTTGGCTTCTTTTAACCGATTCTCTAAGGGCGTTCAAATTCTGTTCTGTTCTAGCCTTGATTTTTAGGCCACTTCTAGTGGTTATCTTTTTACTGAGCTTATTTACTGTTCTTTTTGCTTCAAAGTTTTTAACCCACCGATAGATTTGACTTTTCTGAGGAATTTTATTGAAATCAAACTTTCGCCGATATATGGCTTAAACAGATTTAAGCGATTTTTTGTCTTCAAATATGTGCTCCCGCAAAAAGTTCTTTGTTTAGTTGTCCAAGGCATTTTGGTTTCAGTTTTAACTTAGTTTTAATTGTTATTAATTCAACAGCTTAAATCTAAAAAATTAAAGCAATTAGTGTTAAATTTTCCAAGCTATTGAAAAATATGTGGGTTCCACAAATTATGGGACACCCTGTATATGATTTCGTAACAAAAGTTCGTTTTCTGTTACGTAAAATTTTCGTTACTGAAACAAAAGTTTTGTTTCTACTAATAGATTTTTTTGTGTACATGTTTTTTAGTCTGGTTCAGTTTGTTACGGTACTTTAAACTAATTTTAGATAGATCAATTTTTATGCATTTCTCTGCAGAGTTGATTCAAACTTCAAACATACTTAGTTTAATTGATGGAGTTTCGACTTAATTTAAACACAGTCAAACTTGTTTAAGGATTTTAAGTAGCTCAAGTTGTCATGGTTGAATAACCGTTTTCTTTTTAGTTATTTCTCAAAATGGGAATATGCCTATGTGAAATTTTATAGAACGATTCAAGACTTTTGTGAAATAAACATTATTTTTGATATGTCGTCCAGATGTATTTGGCTAATGTGGTCGAACTTGTGAACGAGAAATTCAGAATTTTTATCATTTTGCAACAAAATAAGTGTCCCGTAAGAACAAGTCAAGTTTTGTCAATTAATTTGCAAAACTAATCAACAGGTTTTTCCTATTTACTTTGTATTGACACGGCATCTAAGAAGCACTTAAGACAGTGTTTACTAGCAAAGTTTGCAAAATTTAATTTCAATGAGATTACAAATACATTATGTAACTTTATCCGAAAAGTAAGTTCTTCTAATGTTAATTTATGTCAAACCACTTGTATGTGCTCAATGCTCATATTTGAAACCAACCCATCGCATTTACTTAAAGACGATGGCAAGTGCAGACATTGCCTTCGTGTGTGGTTTGAAGGTTCGGAGGGGCTGCCGGCATAGGTGGGCACAAGTCCGTTAATCTGTTAATAACGTAGCTAACTTTTTCATTAACTCGTTAATCCGTTAAAAAGTTTTTTCATGTTAACGGACTAAATTAACTTCCATTAACTTCTGTTAACTTCCGTTGACGTTTTTATCGTTAATATCTTGCACCATTCATTCATCGGACCGCTACAAACCAATTTGCACTGGTAACACTTGTTGCGTATTAGCACGAGTTTTATAGAAGAAAGCGAAAAAAAGAGTTCTTTTTTGAGGCAAATAATAACCTGCAGCCTCATAGGTCTATTAATCATCGCTGTTCACAATTTCCAAAGATTTTCCGATCGCAGCTTCGTAGTGCATTTGAACTTGTTTTTATCTTGAAATTAGATTAGACTTTAAAATGTAACTTCCAAAACACAAAAAGACCACCATAGCAATAAATATTTCCTTACAATCAGCTCAACAGCGTCAATAGATGTTCTAGAAGCGAGTGAATAAAACGAAGTGCAAATTACACGCTAAATGTTAACGGATAAACGAACTTTAATTTATTAACTTCCGTTAATTAAAGCTGAAAATAACGGATTAACGTTAACGGAAGCGTGAAGTTTGTTAACGGACTAGTGGTTAACGAAGCTAACGTTTTGCATTAACTTGCCCACCTATGGCTGCCGAAATAGGCTATGTGTGAATTCAGATGCTGATGAAACACTAGCGTAATGGGAAAGCGGATATGAGAGTGAAGTGCTACCTCACAGTTGTGAAAAATAAAAATAAAGACGACATGTTTTATAACAGCGAAAATTTGATCCACTTTTTGCGAACGATGTTTGTAAAATTCTATTTAATGAGATTTTTAAAATTATGTATTTTTATCTGATAGGTAAGTAATTTTAACTTCAATAAATGCCAAGTTACTTGTATGTGCTCGCGGCTTAGATTTAAAACAAATCCATCACATTCTTTGAAGACAATATATATTTGAAAAACTCTAGTTTATCTATTATGACGTCGTTTTCTCAAACTTGTTCACCTCAGAAATATGTTGATTTCCAAAATTGCTTATCTTGATTGATTCATATCAGTATAGGGGCGACATCTTCCAACTGTGCACAAATGACCACCATTTTTGTTAAAGTTATATTGGCTTGACAACTCTTAACCCTCCGAACTAATTGCTCCGTTTCGGTGACTCGATGTTAGTGAAACTGTCAAGTAAACAGCATCTGTTATGTTTGATAAAAAATAATATTTTAATATATTCTATTCACGATGCTCTGATTTGCTTACTAAATAGTTTTTGTTATATTTCGCCATAGCTACTTTTGGTTTATTTAAGAATTTTGTAGAAATTTTAATTCTTGATTATCCCAGAGATTTTAGCTTCAACTTATTTGTAGTAAGTATGTTGACAATAATTGGTCAAAATATAATCATTTCGATAAACTTAATGGCATTGTGACAGCCAGTCCAAACAATTGTTCAATTTTGTTTGTATTGCATTTGATGAACTACCGATGTTTGGAGTCAATGATTAAAGTTGGAAACAAAATCTTGTTTTTGAAACAACATACCATGATTTCGAAAGAAAAAATTGTCTCTGTAAAGGAAAGTTTTGTTTTTGAAACAAACATCTTGTTTCTACCGAAAAAAATTTTTTGAGAAAGGTTTCATTTGACTGGTTTAGTTTGATGCTTTCATTTTAATTAGACCAAGTTGCTTGAAAGGCTTCCAGCAGTGCTCTCCAGCTGTAACATGGGGTTCTATCGTGTGCGTTCTACGTAATGCCATGCCTTCATCCCTCGAACACGGAGTGGTAGTACAACAACAATAAGGGGCTGTTCATAAAAGACGTCCGCACTCAGGGGGGGTGGGGGGGTTAATAGATTTGCGGACAAGGGGGGAGGGGGGGTTTCTGGAATGCGGACGTCCTTATTTCAACGTTTTCCGCGACGGAAAATCGCAGATTGTTTTATTCCGTTTTCGGTTTTCCGGGCCAGTGTGAACCATAGGCGTAGCCAGGGGGGGGGGCCCAGGGGGCCCGGCCCCCCCCCCAATCAAAATACCACTAACGACAAAAAGTTATGACAACATAGCCTAGCGATGTTTAGTTGCTTTTTTTTTCAGTAATTACGCACATAACAGTAATGAACAGTAATATTAATAACAACAAGTGAGTCCCAGGGCCCCCAATTAACAACCAGGGGGCCCTTACTAACAACTAGGGGGCCCTGGAATCCTTAACCGAAAACCAGGGGGCCCATAACTGACGACCAGGGGGCCCCAGGGTCTCTAACTAACAACCAAGGGACCTTTAACCAACAACCAAGGGGCCCCTTAACTGACAACCAGGGGGCCTCAGGCCCCTAACCGACAACCAGGGGGCCCCCAGGGCCCCTAACCACCAACCAGGGGGGCCCAGAGTGCCTAACTGACGACCAGGGGGATCCGGGGCCCCTAATTAACAACCAGGGGGTCCTTAACCAACAACCAGGAGGCCTTGGAGTCCCTAACTGACGACCAGGGGGCCCGGGGCCCTTAACTCACAACCAGGGAGCCCCAGGGCCCCTAACTAACAACCAGGGGGTCCCTTACCAACAACCAGGGGGTCCTGGAGTCCCTAACTGACGACCAGGAGGCCCCCGGGCCCCTAACTCACGACCAGGGAGCCCCAGAGCTCCTAATTTACAACCAAGGGGACTGGGCTCCTAACCGACAAGCAAGGGGCTACGGGGCCTCTAACTGGCAACTACGGAGCCCAAGGGCCCCTGACTGACGACCAAGGTTCTCGGGCCAGGGGCCCCTTAATGCAAATTTTTAACAATTTATATGCAAAACCTTTGAGAAATCTAAGAGTTTTGACCTAAAAGTTGCCACCCCAGGCCCTCGTTTAACGTTACTATGAACTTAATTATTTACTGCTAAAGTATTGCAGGAGGCAATGTTCGTTGCTTCCCCTATAGACCAAATCACTTACATTTAAAATTTTACTTCATAACGCAAGATTCTAAGCGTGTTTTGGGATTTAATTGCAAAAAGAGAATTGAATATCTAAATTTTTTCGATTGGTTTTGAAATGTTAAAAATCTAGTTCTTTGAAATGGCTCTAAACTCGTGAAAAATGTAATCCAATGGGATTTAAATAGCTTTTTTTTTCCAAAACTTACGAAAATCGCCCAGCGGCTGGGGGCTTTGCCCCCAGACCCCCTTAGCCACCGGCAGCTGGGGGCTCTGCCCCCAGACCACCGTCTCTGATACGTTTGAATACACTAGCTTACTCAACACGTCTTCCAAGCTAGACTTTTACACTTTTTTAGCAATTAGTTTTCGCCCTCTCCCTTTATCAAAATCCTGGCTAAGTGCCATCAGGCTACGGCTTCAGATCTTCCATTCTACGATATCTTTGCCCCACAAAAAATTACTTTTTCGAAAATTTCTGATGACGTCATTGCATGTGATTTGTGGTTTGGGCCCCCCCCAATCAAAAATCCTGGCTACGCCTATGGTGTGAACCACGCATAAAACGTACAATCACGTGATTTAAGGGCGCGAAGCGCACACAAAACAAATCACATGACTGTACGTTTTACGTCACCTTGCGCTGTGCTTGCTTTGTGTAAACTTGGTATTAAAACTTAGTATATAATTAAACTTTGTAATTAAACTTATTATATGATTAAACTTTGTATTAAAACTTAGTATATAATTAAACCGTGCAAACTTTGTATTGAAACTTTGTGTGTGTCAGTGTCTAATTAACGCATTTTTGTGTCCGCATGGACAAGGGGGAGGGGGGGGTTTAGTCATTGCGGACATGGGGGGAGGGGGGTCAATTTTTTGCAATTTTGTGCGGACGTCTTTTATGAACAGCCCCTAATGACATCATCATAACATCACAACTTGGGTTTTCAGACTTATCGATGTCCAATTAGGGTTAAGACTAGGGTTTGAGTTAGAGTTTAGGTTGATTATATATCATGTGATGACATCATCAGAGTCTTACCAGCATGATTTTGTGCAAACATTTTGTTTCTGACACTAAAGGCCACCGCCACAAAGTTTGGTCACCATAATGATCGAGCGTTTCCTTACTTGAACAGATATTCTGTCTTCGTCCACTCAAAGCCGAATATCAAGAAAAACCGCCGATTTAGCTTGTAGAACCATCGAGTTAGAAATCTCAGCTACGGTGGTTTGCCACGCACGAAAACGCTCAAATGATATATGAAGGTTTTTTTGGGGGAGCAATTTATGACCCCGTATTAGACGGTATTCTGACGTTTTCATCTCAACCCTTCCATCATAATGACGTCTTCACATTGACGTTTTTCCACGCAATTTGGGCCATTTCGACTTTATACGATGTTTTTACTAACCCCTTCTCTCCGATAAAACGGCATTCTGACGATTTGTGGAAAATCCCTCCGGAGGCTTCAAAAAATGGAAAATTTTTGAGCAAACTTCACCGATCGCGTGTGTGTCAGCTCTCTATTGGTTCTTTCCTTATTATTATAACAGGTGAAGTTTGCTAGTGTAGTCGCTCTTACGCGTTCGGCTTGTACGACCAAACCACCTATTTCGGATTTGATGTTCGTTCAAATCAACTTCTGAAAGAATGTGTTTTCATAAACCATGACACTGCATTAGCCTGTATTTAGCGGCATCAGTCGGTGATGACGCAGCAAAAAATAATGAGAGGCGACAATTTTGATTATAGGAAAAACCAATCGAACTTGTTAAAAACAATAAGATGTCGTTATGAGAAAACAGTGTCAAAATTAATAACTTTAATTTACAAAGACAAAAGTGGTTGGTCAAAACTTTAGAGGGGCAAAAGACCTCCAAGAGAGTAAACCAACTACTGCCCTCCCCTCCGACCACAGGGGCCGCACTGCCATAGTAGATTTCACGCTCGACGGAGAAGACATTTTCTTGGAAAGCGCGAAGGTGAAGGCCTAATTGAGCAGCCCAGTTTCAGAGTGCGACGTCTTTCTTTAAGCGATCGTTAGAGTCGAAGTAGAATGAAACTCAGGTGGTTATGTAGCAAGTTAGTAATTTCGTTTCGGATATCATAGATCACGCTCCCTCTCTCTCTCCTAGTCTAAATACATTCTACAAACTTCAAAACCACTTCTGTACTATAAACTAAGCAATACCGGTAACAGATAATCATGTAGCAACGAACTGGTGTCTTTATTTTGGCTCAAGAAAGCAGCAGTCAAAATTTCACAAAAGCAGCCACATAATACTCAAATTGTAGAAGAAAAAGCGTTTCGAACCAGTGATTAGTGCAGCGACTAAAAATGTCAACTCACAATCAAGTCAAACTAGTGTTGCTGTCCGATCAAAATTTGACAAGCTGCAGTTTTTTTTTGCATGGTGTGATCCGGTCGAGTTGAATACGGGAGCGCTTAAATATTATATGACGTTTTTAGATCCCCTCCCCTACCTAACGCATCATAAGGATGTCATAATATTGAGGCTTTTCCACGTAATTACGCATCATATTGACGTTATAAGGCGTTTTCCAGCCCCTCCCCCTATATGAGTGTATTCCGACGGTTTGTGAAAACCCCTCCTCCTAAGACGTCATATAACATTTGCTGGTTCCGTAAGAAGCATTTTCACTTAATAGCTTTGAAAGAAAAAAGCTAGCTTCATTATAAGCAAATAAACGTTTGTGCCCAGTGCCTACCACTCTGTTGTCAGCAGTAAACACACTTACAGGAGACAATGCAATAATTTTACCATTTTTATTTCAAACGTTTTTGCTTTTAAAATTTTAAACAGTTGAAAAAAGGCCGACCAGAAGAGTTACTCTGTAGGATTGAACAAATATTAGTGTTAAAGTTTTCTTTTAGCAGAATTCTGCAGATCAAGTAATAAGTTTGCATTTGCAAATCATAACAATGTCTGCTGTTAATGAAAAACCGCATTTAACCTAAAGGTCTGCAAAAAAAGAGAGTTAATTATTCAGCGAAAGATGAAACTTTTTTTTCTATGAAGACAGACCAACAGGAGTGCGAATTTCAACCAAGATTAAATCAGTTGATATTATTCAGTCGAACAAAAGCGCGGCAATATTCATACCCAAGTGAAACGCATGCCAAGCACCTTCACTTTCTGCTCGACGGAATGATGCCACAGCTGATTTGATCTTAGAAGTCCTTACTTTGTTGGTCTTCCCAGTCTGTCTTTACCGGAAACATCATTCCACCCTTTCTTGAATATTAATTTAACCCTCGTATTTGGAGACAGTTTAGGTCGTAAGATTCTTTTTCAGTACACACCAAAGATTCTGACGATTATACTGCTGTACTTGATCTGCAGAGTTTTGCTACAAAAAACTTAATCACTAATATTTGGTTAAGCCTAGAGCAACTTTAGTGGTATGCCAATTTCAAAATTGAATCGAAACTTTAAAGTATAAAAAATGAGTGCATCCAATAACTAAAAATAATTTAATCTTTTTCATCTTGATCGGACATATGTGTAAAATTCACCTTACGTATTGAACGATCCTTAGTACAACAGTTGCAATCGCTAATTTTTACAAAGTAAAAGAGTAACGTACGGCATGTGTGTAATAAAATGTAGAAAATTCACTCTAGCAAACTAAGAACTAAAGAGTAGGGTGTACCAATTTTGGGTGAATTTCACCGATTTTCATAAACTCTTCCAAAAAGATGCCAAACCACCCAACTTGAAGTTTGAGAGTCACAAGATATCGTTTGACGGTGGTTCACCCCCAATCAAGAAGTTTTAGCTCTGGTGAAGGAGTTTTACCCTCTTTATGCTTGTATCTCTGTATCTGTTGGTGGTACAATGATGTGTTATAGCTCAAAATTTGTGCAAAGGCCATGTTCATGAGTCTGTAATACGTTTAAGCTTTACTTCTTGAGATATTTTGAAAAAACTTAAAATCTTGAACGCATTAAACATCAAAATACATCAGTATAAAAACTCCAATCTGCTAAAGTAAGCAAATTACCTGCTTCACTAACATTCAGTAATATCTGGCAGTAAAACATTTAGCAACCAGCAGTTCATTGAAACACCAATGGTCAAAGTCACGGTGTAAAACGAGCATATAGTTCGTTTGTTTTATTGACTACTTTGAAAGTCACTTCTTCTTACCTATTTTCTTCATCTTTGGTCTCAGCTCGGTAACGGCTTGTTAGAGATGAATTTTTGTTCTTCTGCTCTGGTTATCCTATCAATATGATAATCAGTTACCAGCCCGAGAGATCTCTCAGCGCAGTCATTAACCACCCTAATGGGCACAACTACTTCCTTCAGCGACAAGTATGATTCTTCAGGTGACCATGACTGTGAACTCTCTTTGTATAGAATGCCGGTTCCTTCCCATTCAGCAATTCAAAATAGGTTCATAAGTCCGGTCCAACGACGTTTCGCCCCAAAATTTTTGTTTCAGGCATTTGTCGGCAATCAGGACGGGCTTGATTCTGATAGTTGGGAATTGCATTTCCCATTTTCTATGTATCACGATCTGCTACCCTGGCGCTAAACCACGCCAGTGGCACAAGACGTTTACTCCAGTACCAAAAATGGTCGTTGAGTTTAACTAGCCTAACTTTAGTTTTAGCCTCTTCCAGCAGTTTCAGCAAATCCAGATCCAACTGGGGTGCATCTGTGGCGTTTGTTGAGCATAGCCAGAACTTCAACTAGAAAAGAAATAAACATGTAGCAAAATTTTGAGTGGAATCAAGCATATGCGGTTTAAAAAATTCTCTACGCTGGTCTCTAAACAAAGCTATCTTCGCCATCCAGCGATCGTGATGATGGGCCCCCAGAGCATAAATTGGAATATTGGACTCGACAATGATCCACCAAAATATAATAATGATATGAGAGCAAATTCCTTGTAGTCTTCCCTCGATGAAGCTAGTGGAAAGACTACAAGGAATTTGCTCTCATACCATTATTATATTTTGGTGGATCATTGTCGAGTCCAATATTCCAATTTATGCTCTGGGGGCCCATCATCACGATCGCTGGATGGCGAAGATAGCTTTGTTTAGAGACCAGCGTAGAGAATTTTTTAAACCGCATATGCTTGATTCCACTCAAAATTTTGCTACATGTTTATTTCTTTTCTAGTTGAAGTTCTGGCTATGCTCAACAAACGCCACAGATGCACCCCAGTTGGATCTGGATTTGCTGAAACTGCTGAAAGAGGCTAAAAATAAAGTTAGACTAGTTAAACTCAACGACCATTTTTGGTACTGGAGTAAACGTCTTGTGCCACTGGCGTGGTTTAGCGCCAGGGTAGCAGATCGTGATACATAGAAAATGGGAAATGCAATTCCCAACTATCAGAATCAAGCCCGTCCTGATTGCCGACAAATGCCTGAAACAAAAAATTTTGGGGCGAAACGTCGTTGGACCGGACTTATGAACCTATTTTGAATTGCTGAATGGGAAGGAACCGGCATTCTATACAAAGAGAGTTCACAGTCATGGTCACCTGAAGAATCATACTTGTCGCTGAAGGAAGTAGTTGTGCCCATTAGGGTGGTTAATGACTGCGCTGAGAGATCTCTCGGGCTGGTAACTGATTATCATATTGATAGGATAACCAGAGCAGAAGAACAAAAATTCATCTCTAACAAGCCGTTACCGAGCTGAGACCAAAGATGAAGAAAATAGGTAAGAAGAAGTGACTTTCAAAGTAGTCAATAAAACAAACGAACTATATACTCGTTTTACACCGTGACTTTGACCATTGGTGTTTCAATGAACTGCTGGTTGCTAAATGTTTTACTGCCAGATATTACTGAATGTTAGTGAAGCAGGTAATTTGCTTACTTTAGCAGATTGGAGTTTTTATACTGATGTATTTTGATGTTTAATGCGTTCAAGATTTTAAGTTTTTTCAAAATATCTCAAGAAGTAAAGCTTAAACGTATTACAGACTCATATGAACATGGCCTTTGCGCAAATTTTGAGCTATAACACATCATTGTCTCACCAATAGATACAGAGATACAAGCATAAAGAGGGTAAAACTCCTTCACCAGAGCTAAAACTTCTTGATTGGGGGTGAACCACCATCAAACGATATCCGGTGACTCTCTTTTTCAAGTGAGCCTTAGTTGGGTGGTTTGGCATCTTTTTGGAAGAGTTTATGAAAATCGGTGAAATTCACCCAAAATTGATACATACCACTAAAGAGATTCCGTTTGGTCACTAACCAAAATTGGATTTGGTGACCAAAGGCGTAAAATTATTACGGAATATAAAATCAAAGTCCATAGATACACAATAGGGTTGTTGAAACAAAACTTTTTTTTAGAAATTTAACTCATCGCCCCCGCAAATTGTTAGGTTAGTCTAAACCAGTTTGTAGTGTTTGCTTTGTGAATTTACTAACAAAAAAATTTCCTGTTTTCTTCGCTATTTTGACTAAACTATGTTAAGGTGCTAATGCAATGTTGACTGCTTTCTAACACCAGCAACGCCCCACAAACTTCTGCATAACTGAGAAAAACACCGATTTCTACCTGGAAACTCATCTAACGTCCCTCTTCAAGTCCAGGCGAAGGCAGATATCAAGTTACTGAAACCATGTTTGGCAAGTTCGACCTGTAAGAAATATGATTTATCATTACAATCGCAACTACTATAATGCGAGTCAACAACCAGCAGTTTCAAACATTATTTTTTGCGGTCCAGCATTTCTGTGATGGTTGATCTAATTCTTATCAAGAACAAGTTCATGATCGTCCCGTTTTTTGACTTTGGTTTTTCAAGGTACTGTGAATTATTAAAAAGTTGATATAATCCATTGCGAAATGTTGCAAAGTCTGCAGACCAAACGCTAAAATATCCACCTAACCGATTTTGAACAGTAATTTAGTTCAGCAAAAATTCAGAAAACACTAGTTTTTGAGCCGTTTTGATGTTACTGGTTTCGTGTTGTAATAACAAAATCAGCTTGGCAGCCAACCTCTTATTTTCTTTTGGTTCGAACTAACGCATTATTCATGAGTGGTAACACTGTTCTTCCACCAAAATAAAACTGCTGTTTGATTAGATGGTAACTTCTTTAATTCTCTAATTACACTCGCACAACCTGAAACAATATTGTCCGACCTTGTCGCGTACCCATTTTGAAAAATCAACTGCAATATTTGATGCTGATCATAATATTATTAGTGCGATTGTATTGTGCATCCAAAAAGCAGCCTCTAAAGCCAGCAGAGCATTTACCAATATTTGTGACTTAAATGCTAACAACCAAAACACTATAAACTGTAAGGCAAAATTTTACTCAAGATTGTTCTGTATAACATCCTTGATAGCCACTCATCAGAGAAGCAATGCTATCACTCTGTTATCCTGCACTGTTTGAACAACAAAACCACGAGAGGTTGGTTATTGGGCTGATTCAATGGGTTGTAAAAACATCTATTTAGTATGCCACAGATAAAACATGGAAAACCCTTCAGTCTATTTCATTCTAAGCTATAATCGTATGAGTTAACCTCTAATGAATTAAATTGTACGAATTATCCTCTAAAGATGTCGCAAAATTAAAAGATTGAAACAGTAAAGTTTTTAATGCTTTTATCTATGATGTGTTAAATACAGGGTGGGCCATAACTCGTACACCAAAGCATTTGAACCAGTTTTAAATGTACTTTATACTCTAGGAAAGTGCACAAAGTACATGTTCTTTTATAAATTTTACATTGTTTTACATCCCACTTGATATAATTTTTTGGTGTACGACTTATGGCTAACCCGGCATATGAACGGGCTCTAACTACTACTGTTATTGAGCTCAACTTAAACTTGATCGGTACAGGACGAATGCCCTAAACCAAAACAACATGTATCGTGCATACCTGATATTTGGTCGATTCATCAAAAACATACACGAAATGTATCTCGCCAGCTCTATTGGCGGGAACAACCCAGGTTAAAATTCCAGCATTATTACCTCAAAATCGATCAGCCTAGACGCGAAACGTTGTAACATTTCGCAATCAATCATTCCAACTTTCAACTATTTACTAATTTACAGTACCTTGAAAAACCAAAGTCAAAAAACGGGACGATCATGAACTTGTTCTTGATAAGAATTAGATCAACCATCACAGAAATGCTGGACCGCAAAAAATAATGTTTGAAACTGCTGGTTGTTGACTCACATTATAGTAGTTGCGATTGTAATGATAAATCATATTTCTTACAGGTCGAACTTGCCAAACATGGTTTCAGTAACTTGATATCTGCCTTCGCCTGGACTTGAAGAGGGACGTTAGATGAGTTTCCAGGTAGAAATCGGTGTTTTTCTCAGTTATGCAGAAGTTTGTGGGGCGTTGCTGGTGTTAGAAAGCAGTCAACATTGCATTAGCACCTTAACACAGTTTAGTCAAAATAGCGAAGAAAACAAGAAATTTTTTTGTTAATAAATTCACAACTACAAACTGGTTTAGACTAGGTCTAACATGTAATTAGAGCAATATTAAATCAAAAAAAGCTAAGATACCAGCTATTTTGAGTGAATAAATTAATGCTAAATTGGGCAAAAATCCATAATTTTCGACGAAAATTCAAATTGCGTACCCTCCTCTCCCTGTGGACCGAATGAGCTGAAATTTGGTATGTGAGATTTCTATCACCAACCTCACAATTTGCGGGGGCGATGGGTTACATTTCTAAAAAAAAGTTTTATTTCAACAACCCTAATAGACAATGATGCAGCTAACTTCCTTCCCCTTCAGAAAACGTTCCTGGTCCTCTTTTTTTGGGAGTATCTAAAAAAAAATGCTCAAAATATTAATAAACTATAAAATGGTTCGGATTGTACCTGGTATTTCACAAAATTTGCACATCTTGCAAATACGCAACTTCAATGATTTTTATCAATGGAAACACAAATGTACAGAATAATGCAGGAAAATACTCGCACAGGATGGTGGCGCCAACAATACCATTAAAGAAGAAAACATGGAATAACTTGGAATATTTTATATAAAAATAAAGATATTCATCTGCACACTAGTCATTAATTAGTATGTCGTCAAAGAATGTCTCCGAATCTATACTTGACGACTTGCGTCTTAGCGCTCGTGAGAACCTTTATGGCTTTATTAAACTTTTTTATTAACCTTTATTAAACTTCACCGGCTACAAATATTGCGCAGCTTATCATCAAAACAACACTTTTAGTAGATTCATATGAACTAAGTATTCTCGCATGCTATCACTACAACATAGAGCGTCATTTTCATTTGAGTTTGCAAGCCATTACTGAAATTTGAAGACTTAACTTCACATCGAAGATGAAGCCACGAAGACTTGACATCGTGGTGGCACAATTTCAGTAATGGCTTGTAAATAGCTTGACATCGAATGGCATATCGGAGTACAACGGTTACTGGTGAAGGATGCACTGTAATAAAAGTAGACCATGAACTTCACGCGAAAAGTGGGACAATAAGATTCTATTTGAATACGACAGATGATGTTTTTATATCGAAATCGATTTTAATAGAATAAACAATTAGTGCTAAACTTGAACCTTGACTGACTCAGCATCAACCTCCAGTCAAACATGAGCCAAACAATTTGATATGCATTCATAATGATTTTACCACGTCCGATTCATTTATTGGCATGGCTTAAAACATGCGCAACTTCGTTTCAACTTACAATTTTCAACACAAATTTCGTTATAGTACAAACGTATATGTAAAATTATTTACACAATCTTATTTCTTTTAAGTCTCCTCTATTTCCGATTTTAGAAAAATAAATGGTGCTGATTCAGTGATAGCAGATTATACAGAAACATTTGAGCAGAATACTAAATATTTCAGATGTCTTTCCTGGTGGAAGCGGTGAATGCGTCAACCAGTGACTTAGCAAGAAGAGTAAACACCGAGTAATAGCACAGAGTTAGCAATCTATCGTTTTCCAGTCACACATTTGCCAACAAGTCGCAATGCCTTGGTTACATGCTGGAAATCAGATACGCTAATCCGCTTCACTAACAAAACTTTTAATAGTAAAGAGCAAGCACAACAAAAGATTAATTAAGCATAATGGTGTACGTCGGCACGTAAACATTGACGTTAACAAGAAAAGTAACACCGAGTTTAAGAAGCCTAATTCGGTTTTCAGGTTCGGTATGGTTCGATCCCGTTAACCATCGACATACCTCCTTAGAAAGAAGAAAAGCGTAAGAAATAAAGCGCTCATATAAATTTTCAATCCATGTTGGCAAGTAAAACTGATCACTAAAGAGTAGGATAGTTAGTGCAGAAGGTGTATTTCAAATACATTTCAAACATTTCAATGTCAACCAACTAATAAAAACTAAAACAAGCATAACTAAATCCGCTAGAAAGTTTTGGACCCACTTGTGCGTATTTAAATAATTTAACAGCATTATACTTACAGGGGCCAATTATCACTGCCGGATAGTATCTGCCAGTGGATGCCCAAAGGACCTCCACGTTGTCTCCCATCGCAAGCGACGAGAATGGACAAACCTGTCCATCTTTTCGAATGTCGTCTTTTCGTCGGACGATTCTTTTTATTCCATCTTCTTTATATTTGATACGGACGAAAATCTTTCCTAAATATAAATTAAGATAAATAAAGCAGGAAGTGAGAATTTATACCCAATTTAAACTTTAACGTCATGACATGGCTCTTTTACTATCAAAACATTTCGCCAAAGCTGTGCAATATAAGGTAACAGTATCCTAGGACACAACAAGAGAGCATTTGAGCAATGTTAAACCATCGATTTTGTTTTCAGCTGTTTCTCTATATCTGCTTAACTTTTTAAAGTGTACAGTATCGCCTTTAGGACTTCAGCAACACAGTGTACTATTGACTGTACGCCAATACCAAACAAGGGTCGTTTCAGATTGCTAGTGATGTCACCTCAATGCAGATGAAATATGAACTAAGAACACTAAAAAATTACGGAAAACAAGCAAAAACACAATTTTGTTGACCAACTATAAATTGCCAATAGTACGTTGACTGATGTCATAAAAGGATCTTTGTGCGACGTACGAGGTGTGTCCGAAAAGTAACCCGACTGTGCACGCTGCACGAACAACTTTTATCGCAGAGAAAAAAGCATTGCTTTCTATGATACCACAATGTCTTATGGTTTCGAAAACCAAATTCTAGCATTCTGTGACAACTAAATTCTTTTTTGCACGTTTTTCTGTCAAGGCACTTTCTTTGTGACCGTTTGGTAAAAAATTTGATAAAATAAGAATTTTTTGCTTTTTTTTTTCTTTGGTGCAAAGGATGAGCGTCGGACAATAAATCAACCTGAAATTTCTTATCCGTCTTGGAAAAACTCCAACTGAAACACTAAAGTTGCTTCAAGAAGTCTATGGTGATGACACGATGTCAAGAACTAGTCTTTTTGAGTGGCACAGGAGGTTCAAAGAGGGAAGAGAGCAGGTGGAAGAGGATCACACGAGTGGGAGGCCATCCACAAGCAGAACAGATGAAAATGTTGAGCGTGTGAGACGAAAGGTGCAGAGCATGATCGCCGTCTTACAGTTAGAATGATAGCAGATGAGCTGGGTATGAATAGTGAGAGGGTATGGAGGATCATTACGGAAGATCGGGGGATGAGGAAGATCTGTACAAAAATGGTACCAACTTTGCTGAATAAATGGAACAAAGAACGGCGTGTGCAAGTATGTCAAGACATTTTGGAGCAACTCGAAACTGAAGCCAACTTGCTGAAAAGAGTTGTTACTGGCGATGAGTCAAGGATCTTCGAGTACGATCCACTCACCAAACGGCAGAGCCTTGAATGGAAGAGCGCATTGTCACCAAGACTCACAAAAGCGAGGGTGTTCAAGTCCAAAACCAAGGTGATGCTGATCGCTTTTTTTGAAACAAACCCTAAAACGTTCGCGACAATACTGAACGCACTTTTGCGTGTGGTAACACGTAAAACTTTGCATTTGGAAACTTGCAAACAACGTTTTAAAGACCCAAGCTTTGTAGCTTGTACTCTGTATACCCTGACCAAAAACTGGTAGTTGATACTGCCTGGCGAAACATTGGTGATCTTATTACCAGATAACTTGCAATGATTTACCCCTTTTAGTCTGAAGCAAGATGACTCTAGTAGTAGAGTTGAAACCCAAAACTATGCTATTGGTGTTGGTATTAAAAAATTGCTTGGTTACGGTTTTACGTCTTATGGCGTCTTGGATTGCTACTTTCAGCAGTAGCAGATGCTAAAAGAAGCCAGTAAAAGAAGGAAACATTAAGAAAAAGCGATCGCCTGACAAATATCAAAGCGAGAGTCTGGATAACTGCACCAACTTCCTGCCACCTAAACGTGGTGGTGCAGTCCCCTCCCCAATGGGGATGGGTCGAAATGGCAGGACAGATCTCCCGAGGGGCTCGACCGAAAGGTCGCCCCCATTGTCTCGGACTGTTTTTTCGCTGGGCAGCCCGTTGATCGGTCACAACTGGGCGGCTCCTCTTCTTCTTATTGACCAGACCCCCTTTCGGCATCTCCTTATCCTGGCATTGCTCCTTATTAGTGGCAATGTCCACCCTAACCCAGGCCCCATCAGCAACCATCCTCACCCCAGGTACCCCTGCTCCATCTGCCATCTGGATGTGGGCAGAGATACTCTTCAATGCTCTGCTTCCCTCAAGTGGGTGCATTTCCTTTGCTCCTCCCTTACCCGTGCTGACTTTCGCACAATCTGTGCAACTGGCACTGCAGTGGGCTGGCGATGCCCAGCGTGCCATTCCCAAAGGAAAACTGGCTCCCCCACTCAGACCTGTCTCCTTGTTACGCCGCCTGCGTCCCCTCCACCCCCTCCCCCAGGGTTCCCCCCACTACCGCCTGGCTTTTATCAATCACGTCCACCTCGGGCCCCCCACGTTACCCTTGCTCCATTTGCTCTCTCGAGGTAGGTAAGGATTCTTTAAAGTGCTCCACCTGCTCCAAGTTGGTGCACTTCTCCTGCTCCTCTCTGACCTGGGCTGACTTTCACAAAATCTGCGCGGCCGGCTCCCCCATGGGTTGGAATTGCCCTGCTTGTCTCAACGGGAATCTTGCCTCTTTCACCCACCGGCCAGCGTCCCCCCGCCCCCACCCCTAGCTTGCTCAGATCTCATGGATTCATCTCTATCTCTCCCCTCACACCCTCCCCTCCTTCTGCCTTCAACCTTCCTGCCTCATCACCACCGCCCACAGGTTCACAGCCGGTCCACAACTAGCCACCCCACCCTCAAGGAAATCCACGCCTCTCACACAATCTCAAAATTCTGCGGAATGCCGGCGGTCTTTCCTCCTCCCGCCGTGCTGAACTGATCGCTTTTCTTTCTGGCAACCACTATGACCTCATTTTCTTACAGGAAACCCATCTTTCATCAACCAAAAAGTTTCACATCCCTGGTTATTATACCCTCTGCACAGATCGGACATTCGGTAGACAAGGCCCTGTTTCCTCCGATACTCATAACACTGGTGGTGGTGTCCTCACTTTCATCCACTCTGACCTGGCTTTCTCTCCTGTTTCTGTCTCCTCTCTGTCTTCCCAGGACCCCTACTCAGACTACACCTGTGTTAAAGTCCTTCTCTCCAACCACTCTCCCCTTCAATTTCTTAATCTCTACTCCCCTCCCATCAGAAACACTCCTTCTGACTCTCGCACCAGGACCTTCTATCCTGACATCCTTCCTAACTCCCCTGACACTTTTATCCTCGGAGACTTCAATGCTCACCACCCAACCTGGGACAGACTCATTCCTCCTAACCCTCGCGGAAATGACCTGTTTCGCTGGATCACTTCCTCTGGTCTGGAAATTCTGAACGACCCCGCCTCTCCCACGCTTCTTCACCATTCCACTGGGAGCCGTTCTTCCCCTGATATCTCGTTAGCTCCTGCGTCTCTCGCTCCCCACTGTGAGTGTCACACTCTCCCTGGCCTTGGCTCGGACCATCTCCCCATTGAAATTGTCCTCCCCTCTCTTCAGTTCGTCACCCAAACACTCGTCCCCCCAAATTCAACTACAAAAAGGCCAGTTGGGATGTTTACCAATCTTATATTGCTGAGCACCTTCCCTCCCTTGATTTTGATGCACTCAACATCCACCAGGCTGCCCACTCTTTTTCCCTCTTCTTAGTCCAAGCTGCCAAGGCCTCTATCCCCTTTGGTCGCCTTGGTCGTTCCCCCAAAGCCTGGTGGTCCCAGGAAGCGGAATCTGCAGTGCAGGAACGACGGAGGGCCCGCTCCGTGGCACACCGATCTGAGTCACACCGCCTCAGATACATAGATGCTTCTCGTAGGGCGTCCTCAGTCATTTCCAGAGCCAAATCTGCAACCTGGCAAGCCACCTGTTCTAACCTGTCGCCCCGTTCTGATCCTCGTGCTGTCTTCAGGCTTCTCAATGCCATCTCGGGCAAAAAGAACACCCCCCAAGACCCTTCTTTTCCCGATTGCACTTCCCCTCTTGACACTGCCAACCACTATGCCTCTTATCTTCGCTCACAATTATCTCAAGCGACACCCCATTCCTCGCGCAGAGCTGAAAGACAGTTCATGAATGAACTCCGGAGAGCTAGCTGTGAGGATGCTTCTTCCCTCCATAATTCTTTCTGCTCCCCCTCCTCCTTGACTGAACTCTCCACTGCCATCAGCAATCTCTCCTCTTCCACTGCGTCTAGCCCTGACCAGATTGCCTACCCTTTACTAAAGCACCTGCCTGAACCAGCTCAACTCCTCCTTCTTTCTCTTTTTAACAGGTCCTGGCACTCTCACACCTTCCCCTCTTGTTGGAAACCTACCACTATCATCCCCATTCATAAACCTGGAAAACCCACTTCCTCTCTGTCCTCTTTCCGACCCATTTCCCTCACCTCCTGCATCTCCAAGCTTTTCGAGCGCTTGATTCTTTCTCGCCTAACTTTTCACCTTGAATCGAATCATCTCCTCT